>JABSTT010001961.1:0-62048 GCA_013339685.2 Hyalomma asiaticum
TCCGCTTCTCATATCACACTCGGAAAGCCAGCATCTATCGCGATAGAGCCCGATCTTGACTGAAATCTGCGTTGTCCGACGATCCAGATTGGTTTGGGTGATTTCTTCCGCACCATGACCGGCCCAAAGGAGCATTTCAATTTGTCTGTTATGCTGTTAGAATTGCAAATATAAAGCTTCATTTTTTAAAACTGCGTTCTTCCGTGTGCAATAGTGATTCAAGCTTTTCTATAATTGGCTGTAAACGTACGCCTGCAACAATGATAACAAGCCTCCGATCGCGACCAAGAGGCATGCCTTCTATGCGGGTCGAGCCAAATCATACTGCGTCATAGACTCTATCTAGAGCGGGCTCGATCGCAACCTGCTTTCATGCATTTCGGCGAAAGTTCATCGTGTGCTAGCTGCAAGAAGACTTGTGTGAGATCGCTATACTTTAATTGTACGGCGCAGCAGCGGTGAACGGCAGTGTTGTGTGACTGTGATAACTTAAAATGAACCAAGCACCGTCGGAGCGTTATTCCAAAGTGATGCGCACAGCTGATCAGAGCAGCCATGTCATTCTAGCTTCCTAACTGTGTACTAGCTGATTCGCGCGGCCACCTCGCAGAGCTAGTAGACAGCGGGGACCGTAACAGCATAAAAAGAAAAGCGAGCTTGCTAAATTTCTTGCCTTCAAGAAATATCTTCCTGCGTGATTACGCATGCAGGTTTACCTGCGGGCACTGCGTGGCAACCGAGAATGCGGTGGAGAACTTATCCGGCCGGGATATCTCCAACGTGACTGCGTAATCCGCCACACTCACTTTGCAAGTGTGTGTTTAAACCCGGCCGTCTTGGAAGCAGTATACTGGGAGGTGACACAAAGTGGCACTAAAATCGAGCGAGAAATGCACAAGTATACGTGCTCTTGCAAAGCATACAGTTAATGTGGCCTTCACATGCTTTCTTATTGCTTACAGAACATATTGATTTGTGGCATGCAGGATAGGATGTTCACGAGGTGGATTTGGAAAAGGCTTCGAAGGTACAATAGGTACTGCCTGCTTGCATGGTTGCCAGGATTAGGAACGAGCTCCTGTCAGCCACTTATGTAGGCTTCCAGTACCCCATGCAAAAGTAAGTGCAGCTACCTTTGCACAAGTCACAAGAAAGCATTTAATAGTGTGCTCAACTCCTAAAAGTAATTATAAAACTTCATAAGGTAATTACGGCTTGTGCATGCAGTTGGCTTTCAACACTCACTGTTGAAGTGCCAAGGAGTCTCTCCTTGGAGTGTTTTTTTTTATGATGCTTTCTGATTTTGTGTAGCACTGTGCTGGTGTGAAGAATGAGACTGTAACGACACGACCACGTACAGTTCGGTTTATTTCCCTCAATTCCATCAGGGCGTAAAAAGTGTTCGAGAGACAGGCGCAAGTAGTATAGAAATTGCACCGTCAAAGAATGTCAACAACTAGGTTACAGCATCAATTTAAAGGTTTCTTTATTTATTTAATGATAGTACACAGCAACATTCTTGGCCCTTGCATCAGGGGCTCCGAAACGCATGAGAGAACAATGCAACACAAGAAGTAGTAGTGAACAAATATTGAACGAATGAAACCAAAAATGAAACCAAAATGTACACATACATAATTCACTCATGGGAATGTCACGCTAAAGGTTTCAGAAAGCTAGACGACTGGAAAGAGGCCTTAGGAAGAAAGTTACAGTCAGAAATGGTCCATGGGAAAACTGCATTTGAAAGTTGCAGTTCTTGCAAAAATTTGTTTAGCCCCGCCACGGTGGTCTAGTGGTTATGGCACTCGGCTGCAGATCCGAAGGTCGCGGGATCGAATCCCGGCCGCGGCGGCTGCATTTCGATGGAGGCGAAATGTTGAGGCCCGTGTGCTGTGCGATGTCAGTGCACGTTAAAGAACCCCAGGTGGTCTAAATTTCCGGAGACCTCCACTACGGCGTCTCTCATAATCAGAGCTGGTTTTGGGACGTTAAACCCCACAAATCAATCAAAAATTTGTTTAGACTTGATGGCTTCCAGTGTGCTGTGTCCATCTAATGGAAAGGCAGTATTTGGTTTGTTCAAGGATAGCAGACTAAATAATAGACTTTATAAAAGGCACTGAAGGCAGTGTGTGGTGAATGTACACACACATCACATCTTCCTGTCCCTATCATCATTCTTTGCCCCCTCTTCTCCACTTTTCATTTTCTGCCTGTGCAGATTTTCTACCTGAGCAGGCCAGAGTGCACTAAGGCCAACCTCTGCGCCTTCCAATAAATAAAATTATAATATTGAGCTGCATTCAGCCTGCAGTCTCAGAAACTCATTGTGTTTTGTCCACCTCTAAACTTTTCACTGTATCAGTTTTGAGTATAAGGTTACATATGCCAGCTGTAGTGATTAGCATAATAGGAAAATGTGATGATGAAGAATTAGTGGAAAATGAGTGAGTGCATCCATCATCAGAAATCAGTGCAGATTCAAAGTGGTCATAAATGCTTTCGTAACACTGAGATTATCTAAGCATGAGTTATCAAAAAAAATGAAGAAAGACAGCTCTGACTTGGTGGACTGACGGCGTTCCAGAACTTCGATGGCTTGTTTTTATGAATGATAGCAAAAAATTATTGAATTAAGCATTCGGTTGTTCACGCAGGTGCCTGATACGACAAATTGACAAATTACGAAAGTGTATAATCTGACGCATGTATCAAGGATTTTCGGGATGGCACTTTACACACATGGTTCGAATGTGATAAGTATACAATCATTAACAATTGCATAAAAAAATGGTTTAAAAACATGTCAACATTGTAATAGTTGGAACTGATCGAAAACTCAAAGGTGGATACAAACATCTCGGTTATGGAGTTATCAGATAAGCAATCAGTGTGCTCAATGCTCAAGACATTTAGGGAAACTGCTGGGTAAGAAGTAAAATTCTGCACCTCGTGTTTCATTATATAGTTTTACGGCCTCACATTCCAATTTTCGATTTTCATGCCAAAGTGAAATAACTTGTCTGAAAAGCACTGGCTTATGTGGTGAATTGAATAATGCTATGCAAATGACAATGGTAGAAATTCCTCACTTTTTTCCATGTTATTTGTTTGCAGGTGGCAAACTGGAGCCTAACATTACGCTGCAGTGTTGTTCACCGTGTTTGTATCATTCACACTGCTGAGTGATGTTAATTTTGTACTATGGCCTGTGATTCACCTTGCAAAGCTCTCATCAAAGGAACGCTGGCTGCTTGTGTCTACCTCAGGAATGACGGATGGAAGCTCTGCAGCGTCTGCGTCTTCCTCTGCGTCTGGCACTGGTGGTGAACCGCGTGCTGGCTGAAACCTCCACGTTGGTGATGGGGCACCCACTGCTCCACACTGGCTTGATGCGTCCAGATGTGCACATGTGTCAGTTTCCACACCTCCTTCTTTACATGCGTAGGCACTGAGGATGGCCTTTGAGGCTGCAAAATTTCCCACATAATGTTTTGAAAAACTGCAGAGCATCCATTTTTGCTGTTGAACAAAGAATTGGCCATTAGATTAACAACACACTTTGACATTGTTGGTTGTGTTTTGCTGTTTACACCACTGT
Source organism: Hyalomma asiaticum (assembly GCA_013339685.2). Classification (NCBI taxonomy): domain Eukaryota; kingdom Metazoa; phylum Arthropoda; class Arachnida; order Ixodida; family Ixodidae; genus Hyalomma; species Hyalomma asiaticum. Next base: position 3,605 of record JABSTT010001961.1, read on the forward strand.
TTTTCACTTATTTTGGTAACTGAACTGTTTACACAGGTGTACAGGCCTTGTGGTTGGAGTGCACTGGTCTTTGTGTCACTCAAAACAGCTAAAGCTTGTACCTGTACGATTTAAAAACTACCAAATTTCAACTTTGCTGTGCTAAAGGTTGTCTCATCCAAAAGTTGTAGCTTGCTCAAGTGATGTTTTTGTATGGTGTCGCTGCCTCCTTATATGAGGTTTCTGTAGCAACTGTCTTGTTTATGATGGCTGTCTGAGTGCCAACAATGCACACAACAGGAGGACAGCTGCATCTAGAGATCTGAATCTGCAAGGTTACACACTTTGAACTGAGAGCTGCATGGAGCTTTAAGTCATTTTTAGCACAGGATCACACAGAACTTGAGGAGATCTTGTGCTTACTTGACATGACACTTCCATGCCAGCTGCAGATGAATGCACTTTGCTGGAACCAGTGCCATGCTGAGACTGTGAATCAAGTGTTTTAGGTAGAAGGGCATTATAGTTTCTGTACACCTACTCACCCCCTGTGAACCTCCAGCCTGTGTGTCGCAAGATGGGGCTGTTCTGGTGAAGTAGCGATTATGTTCTTCGTGCACTGGATCACTGGGATATGAAAATATGTATCACTATCATATTAGACCACTGATCGTGCAAATTGAATGTCACTTCATGTGACCATAAATGCCTAAATGTGAAATAGTGCTTGTGTGTTTAAGATGCCAATCTGCTACACTCAGGTATTTGCCTCCAACGACTGATTGTTTAATTACTACATGACAAATTATTGGACAAAGTGAACGTGTATGTGTAGACAGGGTTTTCAAATGCTCCCTGTTCCCCGAAATCTTGACACTCTGTATGTACGCTACATGCACACATATAAGCACCCACATGCACACACCTGCAGTTGTGCTTACCGACCAACATACCTGTACTGGACCACCCAGAGCATGTTTAGCATGATATAAAGCAGTACAACAGACTGTGAACTAGTCTAAGCAAGTTGTTTGACATTTTATAGCTCCCTGTCCTGAACTGAATGGCAACACTACGTGTGTTACATCATAGAGGTTCTATGGCCTGCCATGTAATCCAGCTGGCTGATTAATGCAATAGTACACTTTTCAAAACAGTGAATCATTAAAAACATTATGCAACATGTAAAGAAAAAGTGAGTTCATTCACTGAAACATAAAGCCAGCAGTAGTGCACATTGCAGTCAGTTTAATTGAAAACATGTAATTGGCCACAATGACGTGGTACAGTTTTACTTCTGTTTTCTTAGTGAAAGCGCTTGACAAAAATAAAGCATTGAATGCCACTTTGCTTTTTGTCACTTTCTTTAAAAATGCATATTTGGTACTTGCTATCTATTCATGCTTGTTGTGCTTGCACGCACCAGCATTGACCTTTTCACAGAGCTGCAACATTTTCTAAGGTTTACACGGCTCATATTGCTCATTAACAAATCAAATATTGGTACGTTTATACGAATAGTATTGCGCCTTATATAAAAGAAACTGAAGCAGAATTTGGCTTTCTGCCTCACTGAACGATTGGTAAGCTCTGAAAACGAATACCTAGAAGAGTCACTTCTACTGAGCTACTGTTACGTACGGTGTTGTGTTGTAAGCATAAATACATACATGCTACACATTTGAATGCTGATTGCACCATCCATGCAACAAAATTTGTATCCCCGACTACGTAAAATATTATATACAGTACTTTCCCCGGCGCTAACTGGCGAGTGTTCCATCGCACTGCTACAAAAGTTAGCTTTCACAATCAGGTTTTCACAATCAGGTTAGCCGATTAGAGGCTGCGGGCTTCCCTCGATCGGTGATCACAGCCGTTGTCGAATCACTGCTGCAGAAGTTAAAACGTGGAACAAGGGAAGCGTCAATTGCTACCCAGCCCTCAAGGATTAGGCCACAAGTTGTGCCATATATCCATAAACTCTCGCACAATTTTAAGAAAGTCGCGGGTAGGCACGGTGTACCGATGGTTTTTTCGGCGCCCGAGAAAATCGGGAAGTTGTGCCAACGCATTTGCGTGAGCAAAAAACGCGACTGCGAGAAGAAGCATGAGAGGCCTTTTCTCAAAAAGTGTTCCACGGGGGTCGTGTACTCGATACCCCTATCCTGCGGCCAGGTGTACATCGGTCAAACCGAAAGGTGTGTTAATGACCGGTTAAGGGAACATGCCCAAAAATTAATCAAACGAGATGATAAGTATGCCCACCTGGTTGCGCACTGTATAATGTGTGGCTGTGACGCAGGATTCTCCGAGACTAAGATTCTGGGCAGAAGCAAAAGAAAAACTGCACGTGAAGTGTTGGAGGCTTTTTACATTGAAAAAGATAAGGACCACTGTGTAAGCACCCCGTCGCTATCTCTGTTTCCTAGTGAAATGCAGTTCATAAGATCAAGACTATAAGATAGAAAGAGCAAAAAGGAAATGTATATGTTGATTGTGTGTGTTGGCTTCACATGATGTATGCGCGCATGTGCCACATGTATATATTCAGCCTTCGTGTGTTGAATAAATTCAGTTGGAAGTGAGCGCTGTGCGTGGTGGATGCCTGGGTGTGTGGGGGTGTGTGTGGAAGTGTCGTGTGGTTGCGCTCAGAATAAGGTTTAGATATGTTCTACCAACTAGCCCAACAACAAGTTCTTTTAGGAATTTACAATCGACAATGAACCCTTACAATGTGTAAACGAATATGTATACCTGGGACAGTTAATAACAGGAACTACTAACCACGAAAAAGAAATTCTCCGTAGAATAAGGATGGGCTGGAGCGCATTCGGAAGGAATTACGAAATCATGACTGGAAACTTACCGCTCTCACTAAAGCGAAAAGTATTCAATCACTGCATTCTCCCAGTACTAACGTACGGTGCAGAAACGTGGAGGATAACTAAAAGACTAGAGATGAAACTAAGGAGCGCGCAACGTGCAATGGAAAGAAAAATGATAGGGGTAATGCTAAGAGATAAAAAACGAGCGGAATGGATCAGGGAACAGACAGGAGTAGCCGATATTATTATATCAATTAAAAGAAAGAAGTGGACCTGGGCAGGACATGTCATGAGGAGAACAGTAACAGATGGACAGTAAGAGCGACGGAATGGATACCAAGAGAGGGAAAACGCAACAGAGGCAGGCAAAAGGTTAGGTGGAGCGATGAAATTAAAAAGTTTGCGGGCGTAAAGTGGAACCAACTCGCTCAGGATAGGGTGGAGTGGAAATCGATGGGAGAGGCCTTCGTCCTGCAGTGGACCTAAATAGGCTGATGATGATGATGATGATGATGATGATGATGACTGCCGATCTCACAGGAGATCATAGCAGGGAGGGCATACACTTGAACGCAAAGCAACATGATTTTCACACAATGCGGAATCATAAATAGCATACAGTACATGAGTATGCACAGAATATACACAACATAACCACAACTCATTAACACTATTAGCTACAATAATTACAATCGTAGTACGCCTAATGGTCCAGTAGAAATTTTTTTTGGTCAATACACAACTCGACTTCGGAGTGCACCCACTGTTTATACCGTGCTGGCGTCGCACAATTCCTATAAACAGTGATCTATTGGAGAAGCCTCTGCCCCCGCAGTCCGTGTAGACAGGCTCATGGTGATGGCGTCACAAGAACAATTAATCTCATCACTCAGACCCGATTGCGATCTCCGCACTGGAATCAGTCTCCCAGATCACGATTTCACCAATGTAAGCGACGATTTCGATCATTTGATAGCTTAGCTGCGACCAAAGTTGACACGACCAAGAAATTGGATCCGGATTGGTGTTGATCATGATGAAGTTGCTGTCACGGTCGAGCGCTAATCAAAACAACATTACCTCAGTCCTGTTGATGGGAGGCGTTTGCTAACACCGAAAATGTGGTTTCTGTATTGCATTCGATGAATTGTAATGCGGAGGCAATTTTTGGACTGCTGCGTGTAAGATTCAATACATCTTTGACAAGAAATCTTGGAAAAATATGGCGCTAACTCGTGCTGATTTTGCGTAGATTTTCTTAGAATGCTCGTATCTCCGTCTTCAAATCTTTCGTATAATCTTACACATGGTGCAGTTACATGCCTAGCTTTTAAAAAAGAACTTTGGATTTTCATGCATTCCTTTACAAAAGTAGAAGAATTCAACTGCTACAATGACTATGCTACCATAAATTCAAATGACTGCCTGACGGCATCTACGGAAACGAGCTACTATGAGCGACCAGCCAGGTAAGCAAACACCTTCTCTGCACGGATGGCTTCTTCAGAAATTACTTCAAGTTGCCCCCTATGCTATCAAAGTTTACAAAAGCTTAATTCCCTACTATCATTTCTGTATAGTGTGCAAGGTTACAAAAGTAATGTCTTGTGCAGACATTGCTTGCTTTCTTCTACCATGCAAGTAAAATAAAAATTCAGGACTTTCGCTTCGATCAGAAATTCATATTAGCACACCGGCAAATTGATAGCTTGCGCGACGAATTAAAAGGAACAGTAACTTGGGGCTGCATTCAGAGAATGATCGCCTTTGATGATATTGCGAAAATATCGCCTTCACAGCATATTCATTGGCTGGTTGAGGAAGTACGAGCAAAGAGACTTCCCTGTTTTGACACAAAAGATTCTAACCCGCACAAGGCGAGAAAGTCAATTTTGACGTTCATCTTAAAACACCGCCCCTTAACAAAAAAATATTCTCACCGAATAGAAGCTGTTCCGTTCTCCCCATCTCCTAGAATGTCCACTTCGTACTCCTTCCTGCAACTTAAGGAAGCCAGGGCACTTAAGGAGGTGCCCAGATCACACACTAAGTCCGCAAGAAACATCTATTTATTCCCTCTGATGTTTTATCTAAGCATGACTATCAGCACAAAAGGAATACTATACATCAAGTGGTAACTGCAGAATCGGTCCTCAACCTAAAGAAACCCACTTCTCTGCAACGTGTAGCAAAAGGGAAATGTTCTTATTCAGAAGTAATTCGAACTCTCACAACTTCATTTTCAGTTTGTTACTGCATGTTTTGAGTGCACTAGTATATTAATACGGTTGATAAAGCTGTTATCGGAATGCTTCAGTGCTGAACAACCGCAATCAATTGTTAAAATGCTAAACTTACAAAACCCAATGTTATCATTGGGTTTTGGTACCATGTCGTTGATACACGAGAAGACAAATTTCAGTGGAGGAGGTCTGCCTCCAAGAAAACCAGCATTTTTCATGGCAACAGCATATTGACCATGAGAGATTATATATGATTCATGGACAGCTTCCTGTACAACAAAAAATGACTCGCATGTAGTCATTGTCTGTCCCCATATCAAGTACCCACTTATCTACGCTCCCACTTATCCATTTCCTTTGACTGCTCATAGATACAATAAAACCTCGTTAATTCGGACTTCACGGGGATGGAGAGAATATGTAAATTAAATAATGGTTCGCATTATCGTGAGTACGATCACAGTGGAAATGTACCGGGAAATCACAATTTTGCGAAGTTCCTGTAGGTGATTCAGTCCGCGAACGCTCTCCAAGGAAACCATGCAGATGTCCTCCAAAACGCCCAATGCATGCGCAGCCTCCGTTAGGTAGAAGAATTCTTAATAATCACTAACAGCACCAATAGAAGTAGTAGTGCAAGTGACATCTTAAAAATTTTTCAGAGAGTCGGGCTACGGATTGAAATTACCTTTGTGGTACCCGATAAAGAAGAACTTGAGTCTGTAGATTTGCGCCTAAGGTTTCACGGCGACCATCTGTGTTGTTTGTACAATCCCCAATCTGTTAAAGGTACTTTGCCCTATTCTTCAGGCAACTCCAAAATAGTCAAGTCTGGCACTGTGTATCCTGCTCCTACGAGCTGCGCTCCAAAATACACGCGCCCATGTGTTGACAAAAAGACTGCTAAGCCAAGTCGAGAGACTAAAGGCGGCGGGATACCCCGACTCGGAAATTGTGAGAGCCTCTGAAAACCTAATAAGCTGGGCCGATGGAGTTAAATAGATGCGTAAAGAAAACGAGCGCGTGCGCAATGAAACGAGGCCGATAGTAGTTTCCGTATTTGCATAGGTTTTCACATTGCTTGAAGAACGGGGCTAATAGATACGGGGTGTGTTTTGCCTTATCCGCTCCCAAATAACTTTCCCCAATCTGCTCTCGTGTGCATGAAAAGATGTCTGGTTCACGTAAGACTCATTCATTTTGTCCGCAAACAAAAAATAATAGATACGTTTGTTGCAAATCATATGTTGTATACAGGGTGCCATTAACGTGTGGGAGGGCTTATATTTGACAAACTAGACGGTGTATCAATGTTACCCGAAAAGAACACTTGTCTTCGCTAACGGCTACGAGCAGTTTGCACCTTCTCGCTCATTGTACAGAATGTGGCTGTCAGCCAGTTTTTGAAGAAACGACGTGTTTGTTCTATGATGCAGAAAAGTGCACTAGAGAAGTCCTGGAAGCTTTTTACATTGAAAGGTATGGGGAAGGGTGGTGTTAGTAAAGCGTCGGTCACGCTTAGTGACAAGGAGGCTCGTTACTTGCAATTCAGCCTGCCACATTGACTTGCGCTTATTGTTGGCGCTTATTTTTTGTTCGTACTTTTTCTATAGTTTCCGCTTTGTGTTCTGATGTCTCACGTCTACTTTGACGCACATGTTTATGCTAGACAGAATCTGGATAATGTTTTTATCTTGATAACTCTGCTACGCAGATGCAATGGTTTTGCCATGTCACCAAGTTCGGGGCTATATATGTTTTTTTTTCATGTGTCTTCCAATACACTTTTAGTTGTGAGTCAGCGGCCGGGTCGTGTTCGTTCTCTGTCCTCTCTTTTTTCGCTGTTATTCATGCAATATACAATAGCCGAAATTCTTCTTAAGCGAATAACGCCTAAAACCGCCAATAAAATAGCTAATGCGCTCGCTGACTTCTTCGGCGAGGAACAAGCAAAGATGGCTCATGAGTATCCCACACCACACCTCCCTTCTTATTTCCCACCACCTCTCAAGAAGTTTTAAGTGCCATAAACAACGTGAAGATAACTGCGCAGGCACAGATTAATTACACCCCTCTCACGCAAAATTAGTCGCACCTTTCATAACTGACAGTCTTGAGCACATAACCTTTTTTCGTTTTATCGTGTAAACAAAGGAAGAAAATAAAAACCTATTGATTTATTGATAAATCTCGTCTTCAAGTGGGTTATTTCCCTGATGAACTCAATGAAAGCAGGAACACACCAGTTTTCAAGGGTGACCGCTGTTGAATTTCCAATTGTCGCCTCATAAGTGTACTACCATTGTTCAGCAAAGTAATTGAAAAACTTATTGAAAAACCCTTAACTAATTATCTTTCGAAACATCGTATTCTCTCGCCATTTCAATAGGGCTGCCGTCCAAGATATTCTACTGAACTTACTCTTATTGCGTTAAGAGATGAGCTAAGACTTGCGATTGACGAGGGCAATGACGCGCTTAAGTAAATCATAAATATTGTTTTTAAGCTTGAATCATTACGAAATACCGGACCAGCCCTACTTTCGCTTCAGACATACTTAAACGATAGAACGCAGATAATAACTATTTCAAGGGTTCACCGATGCTGGAATGCCCTAGGGCTCCAAATTGGTTCCTCTCCTGTTCTTATTATATGTGAAGGATTTGCAAAACTGCCTTTGCTTCTCCAACTGAAATACTTTACGTAGACGACACCACCGTAATCAACCCAGGCAGATTTCTCACAACGCTCACATGCAACGTCAGTAACGACATGCGAAGTTTGTTAGAGTGGTGCCAAACCAACCAACTACACATAAACGCTTCAAAAACCAAACTCGTTTTATTCACCTCTAGCCACAGAGTACTTCCCTCCATTCCTTCTATTTTTCTCGGAGGCAACCCCATCACGTCAATTTCTTGTAATTATCTAGGCGTAGACCAAGACAACCATCTAAAATTTATTAGTCACATATCTAAAGTGAAACAAAAGATTGCCTACAGGATCCAAATTCTACTAAAATCACTATACATATTTCAGCATAATGTGTTGTTGTCGTTGTATTTTTCATTTGTTCATTCACACATTACGTACCGCAATTTGTGCTGGGGAATTACTTACATGACGCATTTACATTCGTTACAAGTACTACAAAATCAAGCTATTAGAAGCCGCATATCTTTTACAATCTAACGGTATTTTTTCCGTCTCAAAGCTCGTTAAATATAACTTTTCAAAATTCTTATTCCCAGAAGGCAACGACACACGATATGATAACCTTATACCCCAATCCTATCTAACAAATAATGACACTGCTACGTTTGCTCGAAGCAACAAGTTTGTTTTACCCGAAATACATACAAATTATGGCAAGCAGAGTTTCCTGTTCAATGACCAGGATTGAAAAGGAAAGATTATATGCTTCCTTTCCCTGATGTATAGGAATGCTCATAATCGTGCTAATTATGTATTTTTATTGGATGAGCTTGTTCTTGTTACTTCATGTGTCCTTCTTTTTGTCCTGTACACCTTATTTTTGTTTTACTTGAACACCAATTTCTATTTACCGCCTTAACGAAGAACATGTTTTGTTATGCTGTAGCCTGTATTTTTTCGTTCATATTTTTTCTTCATTCTCATATTCGTTCTTCCTTGTACACCAATTTCTGTTTACCCCATGTGTAATGCAATATGTTTTGTCGTGTCGCGCCCTAGCTGCATTTATATTTCTCTTATCACTTTTGAAAAGGAGGTATTATTGCAGTCTTTGACTTCGGCACCTACTGTATATTTCACCACGCAATCCTTGTACTAATTGACAATAAAATTTTATTCTCATTGTGAACGCATGCGCTTCTTGCAGCAGGATGCTGCCCGTAATCAGATATTCTTATTGACGAGTTGCCTAATGAGCGATAATACCTCGCCATCATAAAGTGGCCAAGCATAAACATTTCTCACCAACCACACATGCCTCAGGTTGTGCAGAATGTCTGGCGACAATGATAGTAAGGACACCTCCTTTAAAGAGTCCCTCAGTAGGCCTACCCATTTCCAGCTGACAAGCGCACAGCATACACTGCGTGCTGGCGATCCTGTTGCAAGGCACCATGTGGATGCCGCACTCCAATATACAGGGGACAGCCAAATGCCAAACCCAAGCGCCCGACATGCCCATAGTGGCACCCAACACTTGTTGAGCTAATGGCAACCTTTCCCATCCATCAGGAGCTGGTATCCTGGGAGCGAATGAGCTGTTGCGAACACAACAACGTGCACGTTCACTGCACTAACACTACGCCTCAAGGTCTCAGCCACTAAAATCATGGTTTCACACCACCTTGAGTGCCGCCTTTGTCTCTGCTAACAATGATAAAAATTAAAAAAATCTCTAGTGCCAGGAAGCTCCCTCTCGGGCAGTTAAAACTTCCTGTGTATGACTCAAATTACCCATGTGGCCTGGTGAGCTGAGCGACCGTTTAGGCTGAGAAAAAGATTTTATAGCTTATTCTGCAGGGGCATGTAGAGCCTTACCAATGTTAGAATATTCTTGTAATAACTTGTCCAGCTTTAAACTTATCTCCACTTATTTCTATTTCTAGCTAAATATCCTGGTATTCTTTGTTTTTTAATAATTTTTAAGAAGGTTGTCAACGAGCTTGCTAGGTAGGTCTTAGTGGAATTATTCAAACCTACAAAGGTAACGCTACCCAAAATAAAAACCTGAAAACTGATTTGCGGGAAAGAAAATATAGACAATGCTTCAAATAAGCACGAAAGCTTCTACATGAAGTTTACAGGACCTTTCATGTCTCTTTATAGAGAAGCCAAGCTTTAAAATGTACCCACCCAACAGATAACTTGTAGGTAATCATAATAGCACATGAAGAAGTTCGCATGCAGATATGAGCGTATCCAAACTTCTGTGAACAAGACAAGTACAGATGCTGCAGGTATGAAGCCGTTGCGATATGTACACTACATGTTCTGCCGTATAAAAACACGGCCAGAGTTTCAGTCACCTATCACGTGCAATGCACACTGCATAACATGCCGTAGCACTTTGTACATAGCATTTTAGAGCAGCTATAGGGCCAATGAAGTTGGCAGGTTTTTCTTTATCTTGTTTTTCCAGGAGACAGGTGGACGCGGCGCTGTAAAAATCAAATATTTTTCACGCTAAGTCGATAAGCGGTGGTATATGCAAAATTTCCAACTGGGGGGGGGGGGGGGGTAGGGGGTAGGGGTGTTACCAGGATGCGGGGGGGGGGGTAAGGAAGGAGGGCGTGGATGCAGAGTTCTTGGTTAGCTTAAAGATTTTGCGGGGTGTAGGGATCACCACTTGCACGGGTGTTTCATAAATATCTCCAGATGAGACATTCTGTTTGGTTTGTTAGTATATTTCTTTCGTGAAAGCGAGGGGGGGGAGAGCAGAAAGTCCTTGGCCTGTATACGACCCGGCCCTCTCTGGTCATGCTGTTGACAGGCCAACATGCTCTTGATAGGACAACATTTGCCAGGAATAATGTGAAATGAGTGTTAAAAAATATACCTCAAGGTGACCTATCTGTCGAAAGGCCCTGGACATAAACATTTTTGAGAATTCTCCTATTAACTCCAAGTAGCTACGACACAGAACAGTAGCAGCAGCGACATCACCAAAGCGCTAAACTAAATACAATATAATGTGCAAGCGCACACGTCGACCTCAGAGGGAAAATTTCCAGCGCAAACACAAAGACACACCACAGGAAGGAAATGACACTCACAAGCGCTGCAGTTGCGGAAACGCTACTTCAGAAAGGAAAAACCACGAAGAGGGCGTCCGCCACACGGGACAAGGTGAGGCCAGTGGTGGTCCCTTATATTCATAAGATCACCCATCAGCTCAAGAAAGTTGCTGGCAGGCATGGTGTTCCTATGGCGTTGTCTGCGCCGAACAAACTTTCTAAGCTATGCTCCCGTACCGGCGGTGTGAGCAGAGGAGGATGCCAGATCCAACACGGTGATCCCTACGTCCCGTGTGCCGTCGGTGTGGTTTACTCCATCCCGCTCTCATGTGGTAAGACCTACGTTGGTCAAACTGGAAGGTGCGTCAACGAGCGACTCGGGGAACATGCGCAAAAAATTAACAAGAACGCAGATAGAGGAGCCCATCTTGTGGCTCATATTAACTCCTGCTGCAATTGTGAAGCACGATTTAAAGGGACGTCGATATTTGGTAGAAGCAAAAATGAGCATGCGCGGCTGGCTTTAGAAGCTTTTCACATTAGGAAAAGAGATCACCTATGTATAAGCGACACATCTTTGTCTCTGCACCCATCTGAATTTGAATTCATGTCATCCCGTATCTAATACAGAGATCCACTTTTTCACCTTATCACATTTTCACCTTATCACTTTGGTTTTTGTTGTGGCGCATGTGCTGTGGGGCTGCCTTGAAGGTATATATGCATTGACAACAGCAGTATTAAATCAGTTGATACAGCGCTTGTGAGTGTCATTTCCTTCCTGTGGTGTGTCCTTGTGTTTGCGCTGGAAATTTTCCCTCTGAGATCATGTACCAACTAGGCCCGAATGAATTTTTACTGAAGCACACGTCGACATTGGCTGAAATATTGCGTTTACGCCTCAAAGGCGCTTCAATATGGTTGGGGAGGACAACTTGTTTTGCAGGAAAATGGAACCATTTTGAACTACCAAGTGAAGGTTCATCAAACGGAAACTCTATGCTGCCACCTCCATTGAACGCCCGTGAGCTCTACACTGCGCTATAGATGGACTATTAAATAAGAAACAAGGAGAATTATTGAACGGAAGAACAAGCACTCGCGCTGAAATATTTCGTGCCAGCAATACAACTGGTGACAAGTGAACCGTTACTTGACTGCAGCGGTCATATATTGCAGAAACAAGAAATACGCAAATTATAAGGCCATACTCACGAAGGCAGGTTAGAGGAGGCACTGCTTGAGGAGCCAAACGAAACCATTGGCTTGAGGTTCTTCCTCCTTCCACGCTTTGCGGCGACAGTTGGCATGACTCCCTGCATTCGCCATAGATTTGCACACTTAACAGAGTAATAAGGAACCAAACGCGTAAAAAAACTTTGTTGCAGCCCTAAATAAGTTGTGTAGTGATTGTTAGCATACCGAGATCCCTCGGTGAGCAACGGTGCGCCGTTTCTTCAAAGGACAGCGTCCGGGGCAGTCTGAAGCAACCGTACAAAAAAGACGTTTGCGTTTAGTGTTTGAATGCACCGCGTGCAATGGTCTCATTTCATGGCGCCTCGAAAGGGTGGCTGGGCGCAAATGAAAGGAGAAACAGCCAGCGGCTTACCTAGAATTGCTTGGGGCCAGGCGCAAGAGTCGAATCTTCTAGAGACATTCGCGCAAGGCAGCCGAAGTAAACCGGGTTCTAAACGCGAGAGCCGAACGTGCCTCATGCGCTCATGAACCTCGCGCTCCACGCTCGACGCATTTGCAGCGCTAGTGCTGCGGACCTGCGAAGCCAGTTTTCCCCAAACTATTCCATTATGAATTCTCTATATTTCTCTAGATTTCTGCTGGTTGCGGTTATTAGACGTTTCAGTTAGAAAATGTGCTTTTGCTATGCAAAGCGACTGCAGAGTTTACTTTCATAATATAATTAAAGTATTCGTTTGCTAAAGACTTATTGAATTAACAGCTGATCATGAAAACATGTGGCCGTACAAATTGTAATACTTAATTTAAACAACATTTTTGAGCTCGTGTTCCACATATTAATCTGTTTGCTGCATATACAACCGTGATCTTATTGGATTGTTCTCAGTGGCTTTCCCAATCTCTCGTATGTCCTGCAGTCATGACGTGTCATTCATTCAGTTCACTTACTGCGACTTAAACTTTGTAACTACATGCCGAGCTTCCTGTCTTTGTTTCTCCATAACAAATTCCTTGCTTTGTAGCAAAAAAATAAACAGCAGCGAGCATAGAGTAACAGTATATTAGGCTGAACGTGAAAAAGAATGGCTGTAATGTATCTATGAGCTTGTAAATCATCCCCTGTACATTTATGGATCTTATTCTCTGAAACTACATCCTAACCACCATTGAACTGTCAGAAAATTGTTGGCGGTGAGCTTTTCGTCGGGAACCACCATCAAGCCCATATTGCTGCTCTTGTGGCTCTCGAAGTAAGAATCATCACAGCGAAACAGTGCCATTAAATGACGTAAGAGTGCTTTGTAGTCGCTATATTGCGTCGGAGCTCACTTTCATGTTTTTTGCCTTCTCTGTAGTTCTGTGCTGGTCTGCACCGTATACCTGAGGGATGACATGCAATACATTGAGGATTTGTATGCACACCACAAAGACAGTGTGAAGGACGCAGTATACTATGCTAACGGAGCAGGGAAAAAATGCACACACCAAGATACCGACCGACAAACTATCAGGCAGCACAAGCGCTAATTTCGCATGCACGGGCGAGAATATGGCAGCAGCGACAGCTGACCGGCATACCTACTCACCGTAAATTTGTTCTGCAGCCCTCAAGATCGTCGGACGTACAGCGCGTGAGGGCAGCGGACAAGTGCATCTTCACCGGAAGCACGGAAAACGCAGCACCGGCGGAAACATCCTTGAACGAGTGACGTCACCTTGGCGCCGCACATATAAGCGGAGGAACCAGCAAAGTTGACCACTTGGCAGCAGCGACAGCTGACCGGCATACCTACTCACCGTAAATTTGTTCTGCAGCCCTCAAGATCGTCGGACGTACAGCGCGTGAGGGCAGCGGACAAGTGCATCTTCACCGGAAGCACGGAAAACGCAGCACCGGCGGAAACATCCTTGAACGAGTGGCGTCACCTTGGCGCCGCACATATAAGCGGAGGAACCAGCAAAGTTGACCACTTGGCAGCAGCGACAGCTGACCGGCATACCTACTCACCGTAAATTTGTTCTGCAGCCCTCAAGATCAGTCGGACGTAGCAGCGCGTGAGGGCAGCGGACAAGTGCATCTTCACCGGAAGCACGGAAAACGCAGCACCGGCGGAAACATCCTTGAACGAGTGACGTCACCTTGGCGCCGCACATATAAGCGGAGGAACCAGCAAAGTTGACCACTTGGCAGCAGCGACAGCTGACCGGCATACCTACTCACCGTAAATTTGTTCTGCAGCCCTCAAGATCGTCGGACGTGCAGCGCGTGAGGGCAGCGGACAAGTGCATCTTCACCGGAAGCACGGAAAACGCAGCACCGGCGGAAATATCCTTGAACGAGTGGCGTCACCTTGGCGCCGCACATATAAGCGGAGGAACCAGCAAAGTTGACCACTTGGCAGCAGCGACAGCTGACCGGCATACCTACTCACCGTAAATTTGTTCTGCAGGTTGGTGTGACATGCTTTAGTTCCCTAAATTGCCAATAATACCAAAAACTGTCGCTGCTGCAACCATTTTTTATAACTGTTTCTTTCTATTTCGTATTCAATTTTTGAGTGTACTACGCTTGTTGTGTTGTGTTGTACCACTTGTGGGAATGATGGCTCCCCCGACTGACAGGGATTTCCGCAATGAGTATCGTGAGCTTCGCGCTGAGTTGAAAGAACTCAAGGAAAGCGTAAAATTCATGAACGCAGAATTTGATTTGATTTGATTTGGGGGGTTTAACGTCCCACCCTTATGAAAATGAAAATTGAGTTTCTGATGTTAACCTAATGCATTCCTTATGTGGCATTAGACTCACATTATAAATGCAAGGACTAATGAGTTTTAGCATTACGCATGTATTAGACACTCAAATGACAATGCACATGAAAATCTCAAATGACCGAAGTAGTCAGAGTTTCAACTACTCTTCCTAATGTCAAAACACATAACAAAAATGAAATGTGAAGAGTTCTAATAATATTTAAAAATGCAAGGACTAATGCGTTTTAGCATTACGCATGCATTAGACACTCAAATGACAATGCACATGTAAATCTCAAATGACCGAAGTAGTCAGAGTTTCAACTGTTCTTTCTAATGTCAAAACACATAAGCAAAAATGAAATGTGAAGAGTTCTAATAATATGCCGCAGTGTTAGTTTATATTACACGTCTAAACATTCAACTTTTGTCTTTCGGTTGTCCTAAACGCGAGCACCTATTCCATAACACTTTTGAATCGTGTTATAGTAAGAAATCTAAAATTGATGACAATTTGCATGTACAGGCAGTTGACATGTATGTTAAGCCTAGGAAATATTAGTAGCAATGACTAATGTGTTTTAGCATCACGTATACATTAGGCACTCAAATGACCGCGCACACAATGACTTCAATTGACAGAATTATTCAAGGATTTGAACTCCACCGCCTAACGACAAAACACGTTCCGGCCAATCATAAAGAGATCCTGCCGTAATGTTAAAAAATTCCAACGCGCTTCTAAACCGTGTTGGAAATTAATTAAATTTCGAGGCAGGGCACATTCACTAAGCAAGTCGCAGTCGCGATCACACGAAAGGCGATGTTGAGGGCAAAGTGCAAATTTAGGACTGTCTATAGTACTCCCATATCCGACCCATATAGCGAGTTTTAATAGTCGGATATGCAAGAACAGCTGGTCATTAGTTACAAAGCATGATGCTGAGTCCCACGGTGATCCTTTCTTCCGTATGTCTAGAATGAAACAGATCTCTTCAAAGGGGTTCCAAAGTCGTGCGACCTACACCCTCTCTCTCTACCCCCCCCTCCCAGCCCCACACTCCTTCCTTCTCCTTCCTCACCATCACTCTTTTAAGGGGAGAGGCAAGCGAGCACGTGTACGACCCGTTCCCCCTCACAGACGCACCCTTCTCCACCACAGCATAACTCTCTTGCAAGCCCCACCCCCTTCTTCTCTGGCGCAGCATTGCACGCCTTTCACCCCCTTTATTTCCCCAAGACGCTTAACCGTGCTGCCGGATGGGTTGCAGAATACACGTCTTATTCCTCTATGAACCTATACAACCCACCTACCAAGTCACGGGGAAAGTAATCAAACCCTTCGTTCATCCGCCATGGCGCTGTGAAACAAGAATTTGACGCTTGGAGTACAAAACGCATTGACCACCTTGGCACGCAGCGACCGCTGACGGCATACCTACTCACCGTAAATTGTTCGGCCAAGGTTGGTGTGACATGCTTTAGTTCCCTAAATTGCCAATAATACCAAAACTGTCGCTGCTGCAACCATTTTTTTATAACTGGTTTCTTTCTATTTTCGTATTCAATTTGTTGAGTGTACTACGCTTGTTGTGTTGTGTTGTACCACTTGTGGGAATGATGGCTCCCCCGACTGCCAGGGATTTCCGCAATGAGTATCGTGAGCTTCGCGCTGAGTGAAAGAACTCAAGGAAAGCGTAAAATTCATGAACGCAGAATTGATTTGATTTGATTTGGGGGGTTTACGTCCCACCCTTATGAAAATGAAAATTGAGTTTCTGATGTTAACCTAATGCATTCCTTATGTGGCATTAGGACTCACATTATAATGCAGGACTAATGAGTTTTAGCATTACGCATGCATTAGACACTCGAATGACAATGCACATGAAAATCTCAAATGACCGAAGTAGTCAGAGTTTCAACTACTCTTCCTAATGTCAAAACACATAACAAAAATGAAATGTGAAGAGTTCTAATAATATTTAAAAATGCAAGGACTAATGCGTTTTAGCATTACGCATGCATTAGACACTCAAATGACAATGCACATGTAAATCTCAAATGACCGAAGTAGTCAGAGTTTCAACTGTTCTTTCTAATGTCAAAACACATAAGCAAAAATGAAATGTGAAGAGTTCTAATAATATGCCGCAGTGTTAGTTTATATTACACGTCTAAACATTCAACTTTTGTCTTTCGGTTGTCCTAAACGCGAGCACCTATTCCATAACACTTTTGAATCGTGTTATAGTAAGAAATCTAAAATTGATGACAATTTGCATGTACAGGCAGTTGACATGTATGTTAAGCCTAGGAAATATTAGTAGCAATGACTAATGTGTTTTAGCATCACGTATACATTAGGCACTCAAATGACCGCGCACACAATGACTTCAATTGACAGAATTATTCAAGGATTTGAACTCCACCGCCTAACGACAAAACACGTTCCGGCCAATCATAAAGAGATCCTGCCGTAATGTTAAAAAATTCCAACGCGCTTCTAAACCGTGTTGGAAATTAATTAAATTTCGAGGCAGGGCACATTCACTAAGCAAGTCGCAGTCGCGATCACACGAAAGGCGATGTTGAGGGCAAAGTGCAAATTTAGGACTGTCTATAGTACTCCCATATCCGACCCATATAGCGAGTTTTAATAGTCGGATATGCAAGAACAGCTCGTCATTAGTTACAAAGCATGATGCTGAGTCCCACGGTGATCCTTTCTTCCGTATGTCTAGAATGAAACAGATCTCTTCAAAGGGGTTCCAAAGTCGTGCGACCTACACCCTCTCTCTCTACCCCCCCTCCCAGCCCCACACTCCTTCCTTCTCCTTCCTCACCATCACTCTTTTAAGGGGAGAGGCAAGCGAGCACGTGTACGACCCGTTCCCCCTCACAGACGCACCCTTCTCCACCACAGCATAACTCTCTTGCAAGCCCCACCCCCTTCTTCTCTGGCGCAGCATTGCACGCCTTTCACCCCCTTTATTTCCCCAAGACGCTTAACCGTGCTGCCGGATGGGTTGCAGAATACACGTCTTATTCCTCTATGAACCTATACAACCCACCTACCAAGTCACGGGGAAAGTAATCAAACCCTTCGTTCATCCGCCATGGCGCTGTGAAACAAGAATTTGACGCTTGGAGTACAAAACGCATTGCCTTCAAGATCGGCAATGACGTATCAGACATAGGACTCGGAGATGAGTGCTGCCTTAGGGGAGTGTTTGGAAATCGCTAAGTGCTGAAGATAAAAACATAGTTAAACGCACACACAGAAAAAGAAAGACGGCATGACGAAATTTTTTTAGTGTTCGTGTTGTTTTAGCTATAGTACAAGATGTCCCAAGTTGGCACTCTGTTGTCACTCGCTTATTTCTCAAACTGAAAAATGAATATCTTGTGAACTGTATGCAAACAGCGGAAAAAGAATGCAAATGTCCCAAACTTGCGTGCAGTATTGCGAATACATCTTGGTTTAAAAACAAAGCTTTCCTTTATAATAACACTACACTACCGCCACCTATGTAGTTTTACGTTTCAACGTAAGGCAGCGGTTGGAACAGGGCTGTTGGCGCAGCGAGTGGGAGCAACGTGCTCGTTCGGTGCTTGTGTTTTTGCCATGTTTATCGCTAATATGCGCGCTTATTGTGCTTTTATCATTGTTGTTAGTCGCCGAGAGCATATATGCCGTGTGCCGGAGCTCTGGTGTTCTTTCGAGTGGGGATTGGCCACGTTTAATTGTTTCTAGTCTTCCTTTTTACTTAGATTTATTTGTTGTCTTTTCAGGTACTTCTGCATGCCGGTTTCCGGTCCCGGCCAGGGCTCGCCCTGGTCGGCTAGTCGCCCTACTGAGTCGGTACCACTACAGAGTTTCTTCCGGAATGGAGTAAGCAGTTTGCCTGTGGCGCTTGTACCAACCGATGGGGGAGCTATTCGGCTGAGTGAGTCGGAGCTTTTCCAGCAGGATCTACGCAAAATAACCGGCAGGTACCTTGACATTGAGGAGGTGAGGCGTTTTGGCAAAACTGGTATTTTGTGCAGGTCATCCAATGTAGAGTGCTTGACCGACTTGCTTGCCTGCACAAGGTTCGCGCACACTTCGGTTCGTGCATTTATACCACCTCACCTCGCTTGCGTGAAAGGCATTGTTCGTGGTGTACCTACAAATATCTCGCCAGAGGCTTTCTTAAAGATGCTTGCACCGGCTGATGTCGTCTCAGTGTACAGATGTAATAGGTCTGTAGGCGATACACGGGTCCCAACTGAGAGCGTTATCATCTCGTTTGCCGGTTTAACGCGCCCGACTGAAGTGAAGGCATGGCGGTATTTGTTTCGTGTAGAGGCGTTGTCTCCACGACCACTGCAGTGCCGGAACTGCTGGCGGTTTGGACACAGTGCTAACGCTTGCAGGTCCGCTACGCGATGTGTAAAATGTGGTGGAACGCATTCCACATCAGACTGCAACGTGGAAACTCCCTTGTGCTGTTTATGTGAGGGAATTCACATTGCTTCAGACAACAGTTGCCCGGCCCGAGGCCGCGAGTTGCAAGTCATTGAGATCATTGAGAAACGGCATTGTTCCCGAGCAGAGGCTGTATCGTTGATTAAAGAGCGTGATAGTGGCTATGCAGCAGTTGCATCTCGCCAGTCCATATCTCTAGAGGCTACAGTCTCTGCTGCTGTTACTACAGCAATTGATAAGGCAATACCTATTCTCATGGAACGTCTTTTCAATACATTCGCTGAAGGCTTGACCGAGATGCTAGCCGCTAGGTTAAACAGCCTATGTAACTCTTTCCCGGTTGCTGCCGCTGCTGCTGGTGGACCCGCGTGTCCAGAACGCCATTCATACAGTGAGAATCAAATGGAATTTGTACAAAATAATCCCACTGTTGCCAGCTGACCATCACCTGCTAACGCCGAACCCAGTAATTCTTTCGGAGAGATGAGGTTGGGAAACGTTGCTAATAAGCGCAGGAGTACCCCATTATCTCCGACACAGTCATCCTTGTTGAAGCCCAAGAAAGGCTCTAATACTGATAAACAGAAGCAGGACGTATTGCGTTCTGCAGTCGAGTCGACTATCTTAAGTTAATAATAGCTCGCATAAAGGTTCTACAATGGAACTGCCGCTCTGTATTCGCCGGTTGCACTGACCTTCTTTATCTAGTACACAAAATAGCTCCTGATATTATTTTACTTCAAGAGTCATGGCTTTCTACACATCAGTAATTTACTATTAATAATTTCCGAACATTCCGCCTGGATCGCCCAGGTAGGGGTGGCGGGTTGATAATTTTAGTTTCGTCGAAAATTTTTCATAAAGCTTCCGTTACTTTCGAACATGCCTGTTCAGACTGTGAAATTTTGGGATTAAATTTCGTGTTGCCTGGATCCTCCACGTTTGCAGTGGTTAATGCATACTTCCCGAATGGAGTGAGAAATACAGATCATTTGGATTCAGTTTTCCGTAATTGTCGTTCTAAGGCGGTTGTACTCGCAGGGGACTTCAACTCACACCATACTTCTTGGGGAATAAAAACAGATAGTTGTGGAAAGCGGCTGTGGGATTGGACACAGAGTAACAACTTTTATTGCCACAACTCAGGTGAAATCACCTTTTTACGCGGGCGCTCTTCATCAGCGTTAGACCTAACTTTTTCTTCAAATCAATTGGCTATCTCATCTTGGGCAACATTTGACAATGGAACTAGCAGTGACCACATTCCCATTACCTTTGATATCATGCTCTCTCACCACGCCACTGTCGCACGACAACGCTACTTCATTAATTATAAAGCATACGATACTGCGCTGAAGGAGGCTTTAGCATCTCTTGGTAGATGTGAAGAGCGACAGAGAGCTCAGTCAGTCATAAACAGTATGACTTCTGCTATTGAGACAGCACAGTTTTCTGTACGGGCTGGAGGTTCCCCGTCAAACACTGTTTGGTGGAATGAGGCGTGCACGCTTAACTATAGGCGACGGAAAGCAGCATGGAAACGTCTGCAACATAATTATGCGCCTAAAGTATGGATGGACTATAAATTTTGTTCTGCAATATTCAAAAGAACTGTTGCAGCAGCTAAAGAAGATCACAAGAAGAATTTGCACTCGCTACTGTCGCGGCCTGATAGAAGAACCGCTCTTTTTAGATTTATTCGCAACAGAACATCACCTCAACAAGATACTTATTCGCTATCTGTTGTATTATCCCCTAAAGAAATAGCTGATTTGTTAGAAAATATAGGTAACGGACTTGAAAATCGGTTCACTTCATTATATCGGGCACCTATAGTGGTTAAAAGTTTAGTATCCGATTTTCAGGAGGTGGCCATGGCGGAACTTGCAGATGTTATGCTGACTACACATCAAGCAGCTCCTGGTCCGGATCGTATTACTACTTCTATGCTTAAATTAATGTACGATCAATATCCAAATGAGCTACTGAATATAGTTAACTGTTCCCTACAGTATACGTGGATTCCAATTTCATGGAAAATCGCAAAAGTAATGCTCGTGCAGAAAAATAAAAGTCTGGGATACGATCTAGATAATATCCGGCCAATCTCACTTACTTCTAATATAGTAAAGGTAATTGAAAAAATTGTTTACGCTCGACTCAATGAGTTTATTTCTCGTGAGAACATCCTTTCTTCGAGACAAATAGGATTTAGGCAAGGTTGCTCTATATGGTCGGCTCATGTGGACCTTGAAAGCCGAATACAGCTTGCAAGGCTATCGGGAGAGATTTCAGCATTAGTCACATTGGATATAGCAAAAGCCTATGACTCTGTCGAACATGGACTTTTAATTTCTAGATTAGTCGAATGCAATGTTCCAAACTATATTGTATCTTGGGTTCAGGAATTTCTTTCTGAAAGGCAGTTTTTTTGTTTCCAGGAAGGAGCTACATCTTCTTTATTTAAACAAACAAGGGGTGTGCCGCAGGGATCAGTTTTGTCCCCTCTGTTATTTAATATTTTATTATCTTCTGTGCCGCTTCATCAGAATGTTCAACTATATGTGTACGCCGATGATATTGCATTTTTCTCATCGTCCCATGATGTTCACGAATTATACAAAATTTTGCAGTCTTATTTGTCTGAGCTTGAAGCGTGGCTTAATGGTCTCTCTCTCACGCTTAACGTTGGTAAGTGCGCTTTACTGGTGTTCCCACAAACAGATAATGTATTAATTTCTCTTCACTATGGCAATGAACAGATTCCACAAGTCTCGACATTGAGATACCTAAGTATCATATATGAAGAGAATCTAAGCTGGCAACAGCAAATAGAAGCAAACAGATGCAAAGGAGAGCGGGCCATGGGCCTGTTGCGACGTTTCTGTAGCAAAAGCACCGGGATGCGAAGGTCAACATTGCTGATCATATACAAACTGTACGTACGCCCCATTTTGGAATTCGGTTGCGTCCTGTTTTCCGGCAGTGCGGCCTATAAGCTACGACCTCTACTTTTGTTAGAAAGGCAAGCCCTACGTCTTTGTCTCGGTCTACCAAAATGTGCGGCCAATAACGTGCTATATTTAGAAGCTCGGGTGATACCCCTGGAATCAAGGTTTAAACAATTGACTGTGCAAACATTTCTAAAGCTCTACGACACGCCACTCTCCCGTTCGCAGTCAATCTTCATTACTTCTAGTGATTCCTTTTTTAGAAACCGATGGCGACGTTATCAATGGCCTCAGGTCGTTTTCGTCCAATATATGATATCTGACATACAAGTTTCTATGCAGAACCTTACTCCCCTAAGGCCACAATCGTCCTTGAGGGATAATCTATATTTCGACCACATTTTCCCTAAAGATGCTAAGCTCCTTCCCTTACGTATTCTTGAAGGATGCCTTCAGGATCATCTCGCTCAGTTTCCTGAGCATCTTGTAATTGCTACGGATGCGACTCAAAGAGTGGAGAAGGCTGGAGTTGGTATATTTTCCTCCCAGTTGAATTGGTCGTTTGCACTCCGGCTGCCCGATTTTACCCCTATATTCCTAGCAGAATTTCTGGCTATTGCATTGGCGATTCGGAAATTGAGCCCGAGCCAGACTAAAGTAATCATTATTACAGATGCTTTGTCTGTCTGTTCGCATGTAACCTCTCCAAAGCAGTCACCCTTACTGAATATTTTCTCGACACTTGTACCGTCTTACATATCAGAGGTCCGCTTGGTCTGGGTCCCTGGCCACACTGGCATTTTCCTAAATGAATCAGCTGACTCTCTGGCAACGTCATCTTTAGACGGCCCAGTGTTAAATGTTCTGCCGAATTTTTCGTTTATTACAGCCGAGAGGTTTAAACGCTTTCTTCTACTGACATGTACTAAGACATCTCTGCTAGATTTGGACGACTATCGCCACCTTCAGTTTGCATGGAATACGGACAAATGCCATTCACGTCAGTGCGAAGTGACTATAGCGAGTCTCAGATGTAGAGTTCCCAGTCTAAATTTCTATATTAATAAATCTGGTTTCTCCTTAACTAACCTCTGTTTGCTGTGCAATGAGCCAGAAACGATTGATCACTTCCTTCTGTCTTGCCGGCGATTTTCTTCACTCCGCCGAATGTATCTAAATTCATTATTCCATAAACTGCGTTTACCTTTAACAACACCAAATCTTTTATCTTTTGGTGCCTCTCAGGATGGTACAAGCCGTCACGCTGTTTTGTCAGCATTACATAAATTTATCGAAGCCTCCGGAAGATTACGCTGCTAGTGCTGTCGACCACAGGGTTTCGATCCCCATGTTTCATTTAGTGAATTCTAATTATTAATTTTAATTAGAAGTTCTTCCTTCCTTTTTATTTTTTCTACGATTTCGGCCTTAGACTTATAATTTTCCTGCTCTTTACATCATTACTTGTAGTGTGGCCAATCCCCCTCGTGGGTATGTGCCAATTATAGAGGCCACAACAACAACAACAACAACATCTTTGTCACCGCGCTCAGTGCTGGGTTTTTACCACAATGGTGTATGTGTTATTCAAGTTGATTGTGCGATTCGTTGGTGAGCGTTCATCGTCACGCAATGCGCGTCGCAGCAGTGACTGCGGTAGTACACTAGCCCGAGCCTCCGACGTTTGACGAGACTGTCGCCGAATGTCTACATTGTTGACCCCAAAGCTGAACAGTGCACAGCGGATGCCCAGCTTCGGTAAGCCCAAGACAGCCGCTGAATTATGTAACCAGCATTTTCATTGCGTTTTGACTTTTGTTGTGCAGGAAACAACTAAGACAGCCCGGACAGCGTGGTAAAGCAGGAATGATGGGCTGAGCATGGCAGGTATGTTTGTGCTGGGCTTTGCTTTCCGAGTACCTAAAAAATTATATGGCGCGGTTACCATGTCCGCTGATTGCAGCCAGAAGATGGTGATCAAGAATCGTTGCGTTACGCGTGCCTGTGCTCCGGCAACGTTCAGGTCATGGCTTTGTTATTCCTTGGCTGTACTAGGTACATTACGATCGCCCGAAGCTTCTTGATACAATGCGTTGTCGCTATGAAAAGGGGTCTTCCACGTGACGACTAGTACCCTTCGGTCATCGCGTAGCTTTTTCACACTGGGGATTAAACAAAAGTTCCGCAAGTTCAGTAAAATGAACCAACGTGCAAAGAAACTACAGTGGAGTGGAGCACGGTAGAAAAACACTGTGGTGTCATCGCGCATTCAGTGTTGGTTTGTGGCTTACGTCTCATCTTAGTTGCGCCTCAGACTACCTCGCTGCGTGTAACTGTTTGTTCCAGAAATTGACAGGAGTTTTAATCTCGCTGCACGGTGTTACGGCTTGCAACATTTACATGGCTTAAAGAAGCTCACTTGCACAGACTGTGCTCACATGCACAGACTGTGCTCGCCCGTCGCTCTTGCTTTCTGTGTACATGTTTCATAAGTGGTGTTTTTTCAGTGTGGATCCGTACCAGCAAACTTTCTTAAATCGATTAATATCTGTTCTTAAAGCACTGTGTGCTTATTATTTCAGGGCCTTTATTGCCAAAACACACCGTGTTTGTTGTGTGCTACATGTGCCTGCTGGACTCTGCTTTTCTGAAAATTCATTAACGTTTTTGTGTTGTTGGTTATGTACGCACGCAGTGATGACGATGGCGCTGCTTAAGGCGCTCAAGGAGAGGACAGCATGCTGTAGGCGATGGATATGTTCTTGCAAGCCCGTACAAGTCCTCTTAAGTGGTAGGCATTTGTTTTATTCAGTGCAAGTTGATAGTTCTTACATTTCGCACCTATTGAGAAAGCTATTGTGCCCTTGAGAAATTCTTAGGCAGGGGAAACATGTGACAGTCCATTTAGTATTGGTGTTCTACTTCGCCTTTGAGCTTGTGCTACCCGTTTATCACAGGATGTGCTTAAACCTTTTGTTAGCGCATGTAATTCTGATTAGTTCTGCATTTTAAACAGTGAGATTTTATATCATCTACCTCAGCAGGGCTTTAGCATTGTATGTAAGGTATTTCAATAACTTTAGAGCACCTATACAATGTAGAATTAGCAGTTTTATTGTTGATATTTATCTGGGAAGTTTCGTGAAGTATTAAAAACCTCAATGAAAAGTTCTGCAACCCATATGCTCGCACATAGGGGATTCCCCCATTTTCAAATGTGTTTACAACCACCATGTGGTAGCGAGAACCTGCTAGCAGAATGAAGCGTGTAAGTATTATCTACTTCCTCTGAAGCAATGCACAAATTGGTTGAAGGAAAGCTCATGGAAGACAGGAACAGTGCTAACTACCAACAGGGGGTCACGAAGAAGAGTTAGTGCATATATTCCACTATGAAAAAAAAAGAGAGGGAGAGATAATTGTGCTTACTTTGTTTGGCAGCAGTTGACGGCATACAAGCAAGTTTGTCACCTGCTTACATGAAACGCCTCTAGTTTTCCTGTCCTTGTTCATTATAAAGCTGTCTTTATTTTAGAAACGTATCTATGAAGCCCTGTAACAGGGCTGCGCAGATGTTTCTTCCACTGCACAGCTAAACTACTTGTGTATGCACTTTTGAATTCTTCTGGTGTTGCATCACTTGGATTTTAAAAATTGCCTATCTGATCTGTGCGGCCCTTTGTATAAACACAGCTTCATATTTTAAAGGCAATTCATGCACTAGATCAGTTTACTGGTAACATTTTGCATAATTGGTCATGAAAACAAGTTCTTTTTTCCCTTTTTTCTTTTGTCTCAAATCAGAAGTAGCCAGTGTATATGTGGAACTATATGTCTGCAGAGTTTTTTTTTTCTTTTTGGGCTTTTTGCAATTTTCTTGTGACGCATATATATGACATGTGAAACTTTAAACAATGTGTGATTTCTGGTTAAACTAGTTGCAAATTTAGTACTGTTCTGTTGTAATTTACGTGCTTGTATGGAGTACCCTTTCAGTGTGAGGGGGGGGGGTGGTACCCTTTCATGATTTCAAGGATGTAGCAGTATCTCACACCAAAGTTTAGATTCTTCTGTGGTTTGTAAACAAAAACTATCAGCATTCAAGCGTACTGGTTCAGACAGCTTCCATGCAGCAGCATCACCTAGGCCTTGTATTTTGAAAAAAGCTGCATGATGTGAATATCCTAAATGCTTGCAGAAATAGGCCAGCACATATTGTATGAGTATACAGAACGTGTTGGCCTGTTTCCACTACTGTGCTGGTTTTTTTAACTTCTTGTGAAGGCAAAGTACTACTGCTGTTTGTCCTGTACAAAAATAAGATTAGGTAGTTGAATATTGAATGCAGATTGATTATTAGTGCAGCTGATAAAAAATATATCATTACATTGTAAAATGGCATCAACTGTAAAATGTTTTTCGCATGTGTTACACTTCAGCACCTGCTCACTTGTTGCACTAAGCAGTATAGAAAACTAGTATTGGTGCTGCTATGCTTCAATGCTGTGCTTAATTTTCACACATTTTCTTGCAGGTTGTGCACTAGCTGCAGCTTTACCCATACAATCGGTGGAACAAGACTGGCCCTTCGTCATTGCTGTGTCAAGAAATCAAATAGAAAATTGCTTTCTTCATGTCTTATTTTTATTTGTGAGTGTAGGAGAGTGCATTCATAGCAAATGTAGAAATCACTGAGATAGCCCCTTTCATTGCCCTGTTAAATATAGATTAGTTGTCACTGGAGTGCTTGTCTCGAAATGCCTCCATCATTTCATATGTGTTAGGACTGCAGTAAACCACAAAACCAAAAGAAAAAGCATTCATCTACCTGTGCAGTGAGCATGCCTTTGCATGAATGTGAAGAATGTAAGTTATTAATGTCTTCATGTTGAACTGATCGTACGGATGTTCACTTCCATGACATCAGGTAACAGCCACAACACAGGCATCAGGAATGCATGGAGCTCACCAGAATCTTGAGCATTAGGAGCTCTATAGAACAGTGGTCAATATGTAATAAGCTGTCATCAGGAGTGCATCATAACAGTGCATCAGGAGCTCACCGGAAACTTGTGCATTAGGAGTGCATCAGAAACTCATGCACCAGGAGCGCATTAGAAACTCATGCGTCAGGAGCTCTATAGAAAAGCGGTGGCCAATGTGTACTAGACTGACATCAGGTATACATCAGAACAGCTCATCAAGAGCACGTAAGAAACTCATTCGTCAGAAGCGCATCAGAAACTCATTCATTAGAAGCGCATCAGAAACTCTGCGTTAGGAGCTCTATAGAAAGACGGTGGCCAATTCGTACTAGACTAACATCAGGAATACATAAGGAAATTCATCAGACAGTCATTAGAGACTTTTGTGATCCTGATGCGTAAACTCATCAGACTCTCTACAGAATGACATTAAATTTTTTCATAAGGGCAAAACCAGCTCTGATTATGAGAGACGCCGTAGTGGAGGGCTCCGGAAATTTCGACCACCTGGGGTTCTTTAACGTGCACTGACATCGCACAGCACACGGGCCTCAACATTTCGCCTCCATCGAAATGCAGCCGCCGCGGCCGGGATTCGATCCCGCGACCTTCGGATCTGCAGCCGAGTGCCATAACCACTAGACCACCGTGGCGGGGCTAACGCAGAATTTGAGGAGATGAAGAAGAAACTTGTTGTCGCGTCTGCAGACAGAGATGCTTTGAGGAGAGAAAACACAAGCCTTCGCGAAACGTGTAAAAGCAGCGAAATTTTGGTTGACCAACTTCAAAAAGAACTACTCAAATCGATCAGTACTCGCGCCGGTGTAACCTAGAAGTGAAGGGTCTGGTCCGAAGAGAAAACGAAGATGTGACCGATCTTGTGGTCAAAATAGGTTATGCTGTAGGCGAGACAATAATGCCAGCAGAAATAGAGACATGGCACCGTGTTCCGACAAGAGACCACGGAAAAAGCAATGTTGTTGTGCAGTTCAAAACTAGGCAAAAGAGGGACAGCGTTCTGGAAAAGGCTCGCAAGAAAAGGATCAGAAACCGGGAGGTGGGTGTCGCTGATGAGTCTCCGATCTTCGTAAATGAACATTTGTGCCCGGCTCTAAAGAGGCTACTCTCTTTGGCAATCAACAAAAAGCGTGAACGTCACTGGCGTTTTGTGTGGACCCGCAATGGGAAAATATTCGCACGAAAATCGGAGACAAGCGACGCGATACGCATCGAGTGGGATAGGGATCTAGGCAAAATCGACTGAGCAGCCAAACAAAACATACATCGGTCTTTCGACAGCTTGCACCATGGCGTATTACGAATTGTGCCTTCCCAAAAAGTTACCACAGCCCCCTCGACTGCACAAATCGATTTCAGCCATTCATATGAATGCTCGTTCCCTCAGCTCCAAACAAGATGAAATTAGTATACTGTTAAATGAATTTAGTTTTCACTTTGACGTGATCATGTTTTCCGAAACGTGGTATACTGCTGATAGCGATAAGTTGTCGCTTGATGGTTACAACCACTATCATATAAACCTTACAGGCATGCGCGGTGGAGGGGTGGCAATGCATATCGCGCGACAAAAGTCATGTGAACTGGTAAAAGAATTGACACGCATCACAGCTGACTTTGAAATTCTTTGCGTTAGAAATAAACCTGAAATTTTTGTAGTAGTATACCGACCTCCCTTGGGCAAGATAGCCACTTTTTTAGATATTTTAGATGAAATCTTAGAATACGCCACGTTTCATCAAGCCACCATGCTTCTTGGAGGCGACTTCAACATAAACTTGCTTGATGCAAATATGCATTCCCTTGAAATGCTATACAGGATACGAGCTAGTGGTTTCCAGACCGTCGTCACCACACCAACGCGCATAACAGAACACAGCCAATCTGGGCTCGATAACTTCATAGTAAATTTAGATGTTTGTGTTCACAGTGTGAGTACAATATGCGCAGACATAAGTGATCAAAATCCTATTGTTCTTACATATTCAAGCCCAAAGGTGCAAGATGGTGTTCCTGAACCGTTTGTAAGATACAGGTGCATGACAACGCAAAATATGGACTAATTTCGGGAGCGCATCACCAAAGCAGATTGGTCTGTAATATACACCAAAACTAATGCCTCTGATGCCTACGTAAAATTCTTATCCATATTTTTGCGACTATACAACATTTCATTTCCATATAAATGCCTCAAAAAACGGAAAAACATTCGGAAACCGTGGGTTAGACCGGAGCACATTAAAATGATCAACAAGAAAAATAAACTTTTTAAACGGTTGTTGTCATCAAGAGATCCTTGCCAGCTGGCAGCTTTTAAAAGTACCGAAACCAATTAAATTCAGAGCTAAAGAAAGCAAAGGCATTGTATTACAGCAACCTTTTTCGTGATTTATCGCATAAACATCCCGACAAAGCGTGGAAAGTTATCAATCAAGTCCTGAAACGTGGAAACACATATGATATGGTATCAGAACTAACCATTGATAAAAAACGGCTATCTGGGTCTGCTTTGGCCGAACATTTCAACTTCCACTTTGTAAATATGGTGAAGCCATCACATGGTTTTCCTGACATTGGCCTGACAAATTCTTGCAAAGAAAGTATTTTTTTTGAGCCCACAACTCAGCTCGAAATTTGTGAATTATTTATGCACCTAAAGAACTGTCGGGCTGTAGACGTTGATGATGTACAGATTATACCGGTAAAGTATGTGATTGATATAATTTCCCTTCCTCTCATGCACGTATTTAATCTGACATTAGAAACTGGTTGTTTCCCAAGTGCGATGAAAAGTGCCAAAGTCACTGTTATTTATAAACGTGGTGAAACGAACCTTGTGACTAACTATAGGCCCATATCTATACTCCCAGCATTTTCTAAGTGTCTCGAAAAAGTCATTCTTAACCGTTTAAACAACTTCTTTATGAAACACAACATAATTTCCGATTGTCAGCATGGGTTTCGCAAGGGAAAATCAACGGAAACAGCCTTACTAACACAAAAAGAAATAATTCTTAATAACATCGAAAAAAAACCAAGCAACTCTTGGTGTTTTTATAGACTACATAAAAGCCTTTGACTGTCTGAACCACAATACTCTTTTAAAGAAATTGTATTGCTATGGCGTACGTCGTGTAGCTCATTCCTTGCTTGATGACTATTTGAGTCATCGTCAGCAGTGCGTTTCAATTAATAACTGCCTGTCCTCTTTTAAAAATATTACCTCTGGTGTTGCACAGGGAAGCCTCTTGGGGCCATTTCTTTTTAATGTCTATGTAAACGATGTGACCAAAATAAATAATTACGTTTCGATTGTAATGTACGCAGATGACACAAGTCTGTTTGTAACTGGCCATGATATAAATGAAGCTTTTCCGAAGTCTCAAAAGGCACTTTCAGATCTTTCGCAGTGGTCGAGCCATAACTTCCTTAAAATCAATGCTGGCAAAACTAAAGCGATCTTATTTAAGGCCAGAAACAAACTTGTCCGCCTGCCAGCAGACTTGTGTCTTGGTGGGAGTCAAATCGAGCTAGTAGAAACGCATACATCGCTAGGCGTCATCCTTTCTGCTGATATGACGTGGACGGCTCACATTGACTATCTTGCGAGATCACTGTCTTCAGCTACGGGAGCGCTATCGCGGTGCCGCCATTTCTTTCCCAGCAATGTCAAAATGCAAATATATAATGCACTCTTCAGCGCTCGTGTAAACATTTGCACACTTGTGTGGGGAACAACAACGCTGACATATCTGCGCAGAATCCTCATTCTACAGAAGAAAGCATTGCGATGCGTCGCAAACGTTTCTTATACTCATCCCACTCCGACAATTCTTTCTTCACTATCAAATAATAAACGCCACTTTGATTTATCAGTATCGCCTATTATATTCGTTCTTCTTCTCAAATGAAACTACTAAGAGATTTCTAAGAAGTCTCTGCAGTTTAAAAAAACAAATTTGCGATCCTAGAATCAGAAGCCACGAGAAATGGTTGGTACCGCGATGGCGCACAACTTACGGCAAACAATCACTGACTTTCAATGTACCAAATCTCTTGAACAAATATCAAAAACAGGGTATTGATTTTAGCAACATTAATAAAAACAAGTTGCACAGTTCTATTTACGTCTGAATTTCACTAAACATAACTATCAGCTTCTACCACTACACATTTCATTCACTGTATGGTGTAAAAACTTTTTAAATTCATGTGCTATAAATTTATGTATTAATATAAAAATGTTAAAAGCAAGCATGTTTGAATATACTATACAACGTCATTATCTTTGTTTTTACATTATATTTACATGAATTACATTTCTGTTTTCACATGTTTAAAATGTATGTTTTGCGTTTTCCAGTATTTTTGTGTTCTTAATTTTTTTTGTTATGTAGACAAAAATGTATGTCAACACTGCCTTGTGTACGGGCCCCCAGGCACTTTCAAGCTGCATTTTTTGCCGCTTTTCGCCTGGGGTGACCCCCAACAACTGTTGGAAATAAACTTTCTTGATTCTTGATTCTTGAAGTTTGCTTTAAAAGAAACCGCCTCTCACATAATCGATAGCATGAGCTCAGTAATTTCAATTTCTGATGTCTCTTTAGCAGCTTCAGCTTCTGCTTTGAATTAACAATACTCGGCTCTTTTAAAACTGCTTACCTAGCGGTTTGCGTAAGTCTATTCATATGTTTTTATATTTAACATATGCATTATTATTGCTAATTTCGTCCTGTGTAATATGAATTCGCGTTCCTTGGGCCAGTTCATCTATCTCAGTAGGTACATTACAATTCTAACAGCAACAGCTGCTCAGGGGGAGGGGGGGGAGATGGACGCTTCAATTGATGAAGAGGGAATGCCGCTGGAGCCAAAGATTCGTCAGCAGCTGCCCTGGCGAACACGGGTCCACTTGTCGGAACGTTGGCTCTACTGACCTACCCTGTTCTCCGTTCTCTTTAATGGCCTCTTCATCAATATGTACATCACGTACCTTGGTTATAAAATTTTTAAAATTTTACTCACTAGTAACGTACAACGCAGAGGTAACTTACCTCACTATCCAGAATTTCAAGGAGGTTGTAAGGTTTCCGACAAATTTAATGCCGGAAAAGGACGTACAGACTTTCGGTCGCATCAGTAACACAGTAAGCCAAAAGAATGCTATTAACAAAGTTTGGATATATTTTATTGATTTCATTTTTGTCACTTTCTCTGGAAAAACAGCCCTGTAACATTTACAACCGCCAGCACCTTGTTCATTCCACCGTAATGCATGACGCATAACGAAAAAGTGTATAGAATATAAATAACAACAAAATGGTCGATTTACTTCAGCAAACTGATGCAAGAGCGGACCAGCCTTCTATGAATTTTGAAAGATTACCTTGCAATTCCCGTGTCGCATAGTTTAAAAAAATATCAGCACTAACCGCGGCTACAGATGCTTATAAGGCAGCCTCCACGCGTCGAAATTGTGGAAAGGCATACCATAATTATATGGGCAGAGTGATAAACATTTCACATATTTAGGCCAAAATGGACGCTTAAATGAGCCCCGAAACGCATTTTACGCACGATGATCTTATTGTACCTTTGCTTTGTGTGGGACTTTATGATTACCGAAATACCAGTGAAAGCGGCGAAATCGAACGATATTACATTTTAATTTGTACCTGAAATAAATTTCCGCGCTGACTGCAGCGCCACACATCAACAATTTCTCCGAGCGGATATGACATCACCATGCTGGCTTTGCTGCAGGTTCTGATAGGCCGGAAACAGAAGGGAATAAAAATATGCGACAAACGTGCTTACAATGCATCGAATATAAGAAATTACAAATTGACAACATGTTTTATGCTTGGTAAAGCTACTAAAAAGAAACAATTTTGTGTATTGCAATTTCATCCTGTGTGCAACCGGCATAAGGTGCGCAGTACACCGGCCAAAACAAAGCGAACCCTTCATCGACATAATCTGTTCGTCAGCGTAAACACATTTCTCTATTGTGAAACTCCCTCGGCATCCGCCTTCTCTGAAGGCTCGTCGTTTCACGCGCAAGTGTCGTTCTTGTCAGTTTACTTTCAACTTCAGTATTTTGCATGTGTGTAAGCGCCCATCCACGCCAGCTTCTTCGCAGAAGCTCGCGTTCGAGGTCTCTCCAGTCGGACGAGCTTTGCAGGAAGACGTCAGGCGTTTGCAGTGTACGACAGATGTTGTCGCTCCTGCCGCAGTCTTCTATTCTCGTGGTTAGCTCGAACGTGTGGAGCAGCTAAAACGCAGCATCTTCGTCGTCGTGAAGACGCTGACGGCTCGCCATAAGCTCCTCCTCAATGCCCTCTCATTTGTCAACACCACGACGTTCTCTACCAACACGTGATCAATACACAGTCGTCTCCTAGCTTGTGCAGCGCACGTGGCTGTTGTAACCCATGGCAACGACGCCGTCAAGAAGCGCAGCGACCGTTTGCGGTAAAATGCTCCCATTGGGCAGCGCGGTTCCGGTACAGCGAGATGTGTGCCCCGTTTTTACTGGCGGCCGCACAAACGGCCTGTGGGTGAGTTAAACGCAATGGCGAATGCCGAAATCTGTCGTCTGCTTTTATTTTGAATTTGTAATTTGAATAACTTTTGTTTTCCTGCGTCGATCTTGAAAATTCTTGTTGCACATACATCGCAACACATTACAAGGAGCCCGTTTCAGGGCAGAACTCGGAGAGTGAAATTTCGTTTCACGATCCCTTTAAATAAGCTTTAATAAAAAGAAGTTTCTGCATTACTCCATCAATGCAGGGTGATATTATCACATGCGCCCTCCGAGCGACGCAAATGGGCCTGGCTCTTTTGATCCCTGCTTCAGCAGTAGCCGCGCCCACTCGTGTGCTTTTCTGGTCGAGTAGAATGTAGGATTCGCGGGGGGTTGTTGTCAATTAGGACATTATACGGGACATGAAGCGACGGCGAGGGAGACTGAAAAAACCCTTCAAGACTGTCCTAATAATTGGTATCGGATTGCTATCGCAAGAAAATAGACGAGGCGCTCTCAGAACTTATGAATGTTACCCAGTATCTTCGCAGCAAGTAGATTAGTTAAAATTGCAGGAGCGCACATACAGCACCGCGCGGTGACATGCATAAAATAATTAATAAATAAGCAAATCCAGATGGAGTGGTCAGTATGTATTCATCAACTAAGTATATATATTTATTCAAACCGCTGTTCCTGGTTGCGTACAGTCTGGTAATCTATTCCTCTCCCTGACGGCCTTCGGGAAGAAAAATATGTTTGAGGCTGTTCGAAAATATTGCAAGGTTTTTTTATGCTATAGTCAAACTGAATTTCACCATTAAATTTGCGGGTGGCTAAATAATCGTTTGCTATAAAAGTGGCATGCTCCGATTGTTTTTCTGGTATATAGAACTTTTAAAACGCACTCACTTGTAGGAATATTTTTTTTTGTTCTTTTCGTAATACGGCTGACACGTGGTGCGGAATAACTATAAGCATTTCACACGGTACTCTTACCGCAAATATGTCCACGCACATCTAGCGCACCAAACGCTAATGGATAGCGGCATTCAAGATGCTTACTTGAAAATCAAGGTCGTCCTGAAGTTCATTTTATTTTCAAGCGAAACTTGTATTGACTGACTTGTCATTCTTGTAGTATATTCTAAAACATGTCGATTGTCGTGAAAACAGTGCGCGAGCACTTCTTTCTTCTATTTCGATTAGAGTATAGCAAGATAGAGCGCAAATGAAATAAGATAGGCTGAAAATCAAAATTGGTCGTCGGGCTGTCACACCAGCAAGCTACCTGTTTCAGCCACCGTCGATTCGTTATACTGAGGCCTCAAAGGGAAACTCCGGCAGTATTTCACACCATGTCTGATATCAATGTTTCCCAATGGTACTGATAGTCCTGTAACCGCGAGGGTGGTTCAGTTTGCTCAGAAACGCACCAATAATTTTAAATAAGCAACCGAAAGTCGTCTTCAAACCGAAACCGAAACGGGTAGATGCTTCGTGTAGCGTGTGCGGTGACGTCACAACGCTCCCGTCACCAGAAATATGGAGCTGGCGGCGAAAAAAAAAAGCCAGTGGCGAGGTCATCGAGCGATATATTGAGTCATGCCAGCTTTTCTGATCTATACAGCGACGATTTCAGCTCTGAAGTATCGCCGCTTAGCTTTCGAAGGCCCGCTCACTCGGGTAGGCAGCGTTGAGGGGATGACGTCAAAAACACAGACTGGCCCTCGTGGAAATCCGATAAAAATTTTAAAAGTCATTTATAGGAAAGCAAAATGACCTACATCCGCCTTACTTGGTATATATTATTACAATGCCGAGGAAAATACATATTGAAAATTTTAATTAGATCAGTACAGAGTTGCACTGATCGCCAGAGTTGCCCTTTAAAGCGTGGTTTACATGCACAAAGTAGACGCAGCGCAAGGCGAGAGCTGGTTGGTAACACAGACAAATTCTTCAGTGGACGCTCGGAAAACAAAGACGATGTTAACGTATATGAGGCAATCGAAGGAAGAAGGAAAGAAAAAAAGGAAAAGAATATAGCGAGCGAAGACCGCCGAAAGAACACAAAGAAACAAAGGAAAATTGAAGAACAACGGAAAACACACACAGACTGCTCCCTGTGCCATAGGCTATCTGCTAATTCACCTGCCCATATACTTTTGGATTTTTGTATTGAGTCCTTCCCCTCGGCCATGGACAACTCAATTTTCTCCCGTCATGGGATGCTTATCGTAAAACAAACATCGTTACCATCATGTCGAAAGGACTTCAATCATGGGTTTACCATATCTGGGTGCTTAAAGAAATATTTCGGTGGTGTGTCCAATGCGCTCGATGCAGTCCACGACGAAGAGAGAGCGCGCGCACAAGAACGAATGTTACCTAAGTCAAATAACACATTGCTTAGGATTTGCTAATTAGTTCCATGGTCGATTTGTTTGAGATGGCGACGTCGCAGATTCAAGTTTTCAGCCTTCTGAACTCGGGGATACGAAAATCAGATGCGTCTTTGTACAGCCACTACTGTCTAACGACACCTGAATACTGGTTGTAAGACGCTCTTTGCACAACCAGTGCTCTATGCTTGTGCTCTTGGAATCGTATATGCGCAGGATTGAACGTGCAATTTTGTTTGTTTTTTTGTTTGTTCCGGTCAGGAATGCAAGATGTTTCTATCTCTCTGTATATTGCCTCAAACGCTCCATCGCTAACACTTAAGTTTTAACCTCTACAAGACATCGAGGCCTCGCCGAGGAAGCATCCGTGCGTGTCTGAGGAAAAACTCTTGAAGGCAACACGCATGCACTCTTCATGTAACACACTCAAGTACGCGAAAGGGGGAAGGGTCAAGGGATTATTTGTGACACAACCTTAT
Source organism: Hyalomma asiaticum (assembly GCA_013339685.2). Lineage (NCBI taxonomy): Eukaryota > Metazoa > Arthropoda > Arachnida > Ixodida > Ixodidae > Hyalomma > Hyalomma asiaticum. The sequence goes on from JABSTT010001961.1 coordinate 40,170, forward strand.
TCAGCCAGCTTACAAAGAACCCAAGCAAGGCATAGGTGACATTATTTGTAGTTAACTTGGCATGGTAAATATGACATAAATGGAAGGGAAATAAAGCGGACGAAAAATCACCTGCGAGCGACCGAGCCTACAAACTTCGTATTTCGCTTCCGATGTTCTACATCTGATCTACGACGGTGGTCGTTCCCCCTCCACTTTTTCACGTATTTATGCGGGCATAATATAAGTATACACCTTTTCAGAAAAGGCTCCCAGGGCGCCGCCATAACCGCCGCTGGGCTGTGGTAGATACGCTTGACCCCGCTAAAAGGCACTGCCGTCGGTTTACAGCCGCAAGTTCGGCGAGTTTGTGTGTGTACGCTGTTTGATTATGTAGACTTGCCAACTCGCCGAAAAAGATGACACGCTTTCTTACTGCCGTGCACACCGCAATATGGCGGTACTCCATGCCTTCCCTATGTAAAGTCCTATTGATGAGCAGCCCCACTCGTAAAGCTGAATTGTGGACGCCAAGTTGTGCCCAGTGGCGCCAAATGTTGAGCTACGATTCGACAACAAACACTGCTGGCGTCGCTATTGGTTCCCGTCCCATGCTGACACAGCTGCGCGAGCGTCGTGCCGTTCGTTCGCGTGGGAATCGCAGCTGCGCACAACGAGCGCTAACCCCTCGCTGTTGTTTAGTAACAACCGCCCCAGTATAGGTACAGGCACGTTACCTGCTATTGCGGCGTGCAACTTAGGGAAAGGAAGAACTGACGGCATATCTACGCATTTCTTGTGCTCCACAGCCGTTGGCGCTTAGCCGAGCCTCGATTATGAGAGACAGTATGCCGTTGTATGGTCTAGTGGCAATGGCACTCGACTGGAAAGCCAAATGACACGGGCTCAGTCCCGGCCACGGCGGTCGCATGTCCGATTGAGGCGAAAATTAAAGAGTGGCCCATGTATAGTGTGCGCTCTCAGTGTACGTTGAAGAACCCTGGGTGGTTACAATTTCTAGAACCCTCCTCAGCGCCGTTCTCACTGGTTGTGTGAAGATGAGCTATAGGCCACGAGACCATGGAGCGTAGAATTCCTGCGAAGCGAGTCGAAATGCCTTTGATCGGACATGCATCTGAGAGGCACTCCGGCAAATGGGGGCCCCAAATCCTCCTCCTCTTGCCAAGGCTGCCACTGCACACCGCCTAACGGGAGATGCCATGGCGCGGGAGGACACGTTTACCGTGTGTTCGCCATCCTGATGGGATGAATTCGCCTGTAACTTCCACAGTGCTGCCCGGAATTACTGCAACCGTGCGTATTTTCTGCTCTTTCATCCCTTTTCGCTATCCTTACGGACCCTTTGATGTGCTCCGTAGAAGGACTACAAAAAGCAACGAATCACAATCATACGTTATTTATATCTACGTCCGGCGCTCAATGCGCAGATCCTGTAGCGGCGGCTCCACGGTGGCCTGCAGCACCGTCATCAATTTAGGGCTGTCCCCGGCCGCCGAGACAGCGCAGCTGCTGTTGTTGTTAGTGCCCTACAGACGAGCATTTCCCCGATGACGTCGGTGTCCGCGTAGCACTTTTGGGGGCGCCCCCACTGACGCAGCATAGCCAACGGGACGGTCCACGCGGAGCCGGTCGCCGTTGTCATCTCTGACTTCGCTGCTCCATTCCTCGCCCTGCTTTTCGTCGTCCAGCCCGTCGTGTCCGCTGTCGCTGGAGCTCGAGCGCGCCAGCTCGACCTCCACCAGGAACGCTCCTGGGACATTTTGCGTCATCTGGCTGGGCTGGCTGCGGCTGCACCAGATCTTCACCGCGTCGTCCGTGTCCACCTCGGGTAGATACCGGCACGGCGACGTATCGCAGTCGCCCGCCGCATTCGCCTTGTTCCTCTGCATGGAGACTGAACCTCCTGCTCCGTATGCCGGCTCGCCCGTTTCGCCGCCAGCGATGACCGCCATCTGTAGATGAGGATGTAGAGTGAACTGAATGGCGCACGCCCACTCTCGGGGATTTTGTAGTTAGAAGGAATGAGAGGCCCTACAAACGCTCAAAATGTTGACCAAGTTAAAATAAGTTAAAGACATTTGAGATTGTTAAGGTGATTAAAAAACGTAGGACATGTTATTTTGGGGCATGAAATAGATAATACAAAAAATAATGAAACACTGTATCTATAAACTAAATGCTTTCGGACCCTTTACATACTCCCGCAAAGCATTGCCATCCATTCTGTCAATGATCCCCTGCACAAAGGCTCCCATAGAAAGCAAAGACGAAACGCTTAAGCCTGCTCGGATGAGGCGTAATACATTATGTGTAGTTATTTCATGTGCAAAGCGTCTACAACAAAAAGGTAGGCGTTCTATTGTCCCGTGGACTTCCATAAGGAACAGTTTGGTGAAGGCGCCAGACAAGCTCTGTGTAATTAAATCTTGAAATATGGTATTCGGCAGCGTAGTCTGGACACCGATACTTCAATTGCTATTGTTTGACATATTTAGCCATCCCAGGAGCTCGTCAGGTGCTGAAATGTTAAGCTGTTCATAAGTGCCCCAGGGCTAAATTCATGTAACACCAATTATTAGTTTTAATGCTGCCAAATTTAGGATAATGGGACCGTTCATAGACGCGATTGCTAAAGCATGTGATTTATTTCGTTAAGATATAAACCCTTACGGTCCGTAGCCTGCACCAATCTAAAGAGATTTATACGGGGTAAAACTAGCAATTTTAACGCGCCTGAAATTTGAGAGTCATCGCAGATATTTAGGGAAGAACACAGAGATAACGAATCAGCCAATATCACTGCCGAACTTACTGATTTCGGCAATTTCCAGAGAGCCAAAATTACTGCAAAATATCCTGCCAGGAAAACAGGCACGAAGTCAGGTAGGCGTAGAGATAAACCCGGTATTGAATAGGTCAGAATGCACCGATTCACGCACTTCTTTTAGTGTAGCGGCAGTCGCTATCACTGTACTGATTGGCGCGTGTAACAATTAACCATTCAGTATAGCGTTTTACATTCAGGATCAAGAGACTTCAGACATTCAGATCAAGAGAAAATGTCGTCAAGTTGAATTTAAATAGAGGAGTTTTTGCGGACTGATGGCTTAACATCACGAATCTGCTCATTCAGTGTGTCCAGGAGGCTCTGTATAAACAGTATTCGCGATGTATGAAATCTTCGCCAGCGGAGCCCAAAAAAGCTCTCAAGCCGGGCAAAAAAAAGCTGCTTCTAAACGCCTCACAGGGCATTCGTACAGCCTTAGAAACGAAACGACCGAAACGACTCGACTGTTATAGGAATCGAAACAGAGTGACGAGCGAAGGAAGTCTCGCTTCTAGGCGTTTTTCAACGCATTCCCCATCTGCTGTTGCTCGACTTCCTCAGTAGCCCCGCTGCTCGAAAACCCTTTGCAGCGGTATGCGCGAGATATACCTTCTAAGATAGGGTACCCTCGTATATGACACCCAGATATTTCAGTTTCTATTTGTGGAATATTATGGAGGTGATGGTGATAGTAAGCGAAATGTGTACGGGGTCCATCAAAGTAAATGCGAATGCAGAGCATTTACTGATACTGATATTTACTGAACAGCGCTTCAATAGCTCACTAATATTTCTGGAGAATTTTAAGAAGAGTGTCAATATCCCTACCTGTTCAACAAAACGTAATGTCGGTCGCGCGCACGTAAGTGTGCACCTCGTCACCTCTTGGTTCTATTGAACTCAAGACAATAACACTGGAGAAAGCACTGCTCCTTGTGGACCTCTTCTCATTTGAGCGCACATAGTCGAAGCAATGCCGTGTTGGGAGCGATATAATTTCCCGTTCCTTAAAAATATAGGTACAGAAAAATGTGAAAATATGCTCCTTTACTAAAGGTTAAAGCTCTTTAATCTTTAGGAAAGGAGCATACCTTCATATTTTTCTGTACCCATAAAATAAGCTAAAGGTTACCGTGATAACAGTGCATAAAAAACACATGGACGGGCTCAGGCTGGCTAGAGTTTGGCGCTTTCCGGCTGGGAAGGTCCCGGGACGGAAGATGTCGGCCCGTGCAGTGCTCTAGTATATGTCCTGCCGAAACAAAGAAGATGAAAAGGTTGAAGGCTTTTTGGAAGTTAAGGACGGGAAGAAATTTCCGATCGTTGGTGACATAACGACTGCACGCCCCGGATCTCTGGTTAAGGATCAGCCAGTATACTTACGAAAAAGGTGGCGGGAATGCGTGTAAGCGTGGTATGGGTTATCGGCAGCCGCACTATTATTCTTTGAAATGGTTTGGTACAGAACCAGGAGTTCACAGGGGCATTGTGGGGAAACATCGAGGGTGCATGAGGCCCTAACGATCCGAAGCCTCGGTAATCTTCCATATCAAACACGCACAAAACTTTTCAAAAACTCTTTTTTCCACAAATCATTTCCCAGTGGAATTCAGTGCGTGAAGATATTGTTTCTTTACAATCTGTCAGTGATTTTGAAAGTGCGCTACTTGCTTATATAGGAATTCAGTAAGCACTGTAACCTCATGTGTTCTTTCTTTTCCAATTCTTCATCTACATGTTCCATTCATGTACTGTTATTTCAATTTTGCAACCACTTTTTCTGCACACGCAACGTATCTTTGCTTGTTTTCGTTAAATTCTTTTTTCTGCTTTTCTATGTGTCACTCTGTTACGAGCTGTATAATTTTGTTAGCAAGACAGGTTGCGCTGGTTTCTTTTATACTTCTAGATACATTAGTAGCTTTGCTTTGTTTCCTCGTTGTGAATGTAAATTCGCACCTACGTATTTTGCCACGTGCATGGTCCTTTGTGACCGCAGTATGCCGTAAATAAATAAATGAAGACCCGAAAAGCAAACCTCACCAGGAACAACCAGCAGCTGCAACTCAAGCTCAATTGCCCAGGAAATCAGTCGAGCGTCCTGTCATGCTGGACTCCGAGAAGAATGCTCGAAAATGGCGAGATGCTGCCGCTCCCGTGGCACCGTGTATAGAAATACAGCCATCTCAGATGCGAAGTAACGGCGGAACCTTTAATGAAAGTTCGGAGAATGGGAATAAGGCACCGAGGAAGGAAACACCGAAGATCGACGGACATGAGAAGGGACTGCAAATCGCATCTGCGCCAGCACAGCGTTGCTAGCCTGTGGACGAGGGTTCTTTAGCTCAGCAGCTATGCCAAGATTCGCCCGCAAGAAAAGAAAAAGGAGCAAGCAGGGGCGTAAGCGAAAAGCAGTGTCCAGGTCCGCAAACTAGGTGCCATTAGCAGAGTCAAACTGCATGTGTTGTCATTGATTGCAAGTGTCGGTGCTGAATGAAACAACATTTTCACGTATCTTTGGATAGGTTACCCTGTGATATTTTGTAAACTTTGAAAACATTTCTGTATTGAGCGCTCATAGTCGAAGCAATGCCGTGTTGGGAGCGATATAATTTCCCGTTCCTTAAAAATATAGGTACAGAAAAATGTGAAAATATGCTCCTTTACTAAAGGTTAAAGCTCTTTAATCTTTAGTAAAGGAGCATACCTTCATATTTTTCTGTACCCATAAAATAAGCTAAAGGTTACCGTGATAACAGTGCATAAAAAACACATGGACGGGCTCAGGCTGGCTAGAGTTTGGCGCTTTCGGGCTGGGAAGGTCCCGGGACGGAAGATGTCGGCCCGTGCAGTGCTCTAGTATATGTCCCGCCGAAACAAAGAAGATGAAAAGGTTGAAGGCTTTTTGGAAGTTAAGGACGGGAAGAAATTTCCGATCGTTGGTGACATAACGACTGCACGCCCCGGATCTCTTGTTAAGGATCAGCCAGTATACTTACGAAAAAGGTGGCGGGAATGCGTGTAAGCGTGCTATGGGTTATCGGCAGCAGCACTATTATTGTGTGAAATATTTTGGTACAGAACCACGAGTTCACGGGCGCATTGTGGGAAACATCGAGGGTGCATGAGGCCCTAACGATCCGAAGCCTCGGTAATCTTCCATATCAAACACGCACAAAACTTTTCAAAAACTCTTTTTTCCACAAATCATTTCCCAGTGGAATTCAGTGCGTGAAGATATTGTTTCTTTACAATCTGTCAGTGATTTTGAAAGTGCGCTACTTGCTTATATAGGAATTCAGTAAGCACTGTAACCTCATGTGTTCTTTCTTTTTCAATATTTCATCTACATGTTCCATTCATGTACTGTTATTTGAATTTTGCAACCACTTTTTCTACACACGCAACGTATCTTTGTTTGTTTTCGTTTAATTCTTTTTTTCTGCTTTTCTATGTGTCACTCTGTTATGAGCTGTATAATTTTGTTAGCAAGACAGGTTGCGCTGGTTTCTTTTATACTTCTAGATACATTAGTAGCTTTGCTTTGTTTCCTCTTTGTGAATGTAAATTCGCACCTACGTATTTTGCCACGTGCATGGTCCTTTGTGACCGCAGTATGCCGTAAATAAATAAATCAAGACCCGAAAAGCAAACCTCACCAGGAACAACCAGCAGCTGCAACTCAAGCTCAATTGCCCAGGAAATCAGTCGAGCGTCCTGTCATGCTGGACTCCGAGAAGAATGCTCGAAAATGGCGAGATGCTGCCGCTCCCGTGGCACCGTGTATAGAAATACAGCCATCTCAGCTGCGAAGTAACGGCGGAACCTTTAATGAAAGTTCGGAGAATGGGAACAAGGCACCGAGGAAAGAAACTCCGAAGATCGACGGACATGTGAAGGGACTGCAAATCGCATCTGCGGCAGCACAGCGTTGAGAGCCTGTGGACGAGGGTTCTTTAGCTCAGCAGCTATGCCAAGATTCGCCCGCAAGAAAAGAAAAAGGAGCAAGCAGGGGCGTAAGCGAAAAGCAGTGTCCAGGTCCGCAAACTAGGTGCCATTAGCAGAGTCAAACTGCATGTGTTGTCATTGATTGCAAGTGTCGGTGCTGAATGAAACAACATTTTCACGTATCTTTGGATAGGTTACCCTGTGATATTTTCTAAACTTTGAAAACATTTCTGTATTGAGCGCTCTGTGAAGCGAAATGAGGGCATTTGGGTTACTGTATGACGCTTGTGTGCGCGATGTTTTGTGAAGTTTTCACGCGATGCATTGTGAACATCTGTGTGACTTGTGCGTCTGTGATTCTTTATGAAAGTGGCGCGTCGCGCTGTGTGTGGACTTATCTGTTTGGACTCTCATGCGGACTTAAGTGCTATGGACTGACATAGGCACATGTGACACATTGTGCCGGGTATTCTTTGTGAGTGTGTACTATCTTTTGTGTGTGTATGTGTTTTTTTAATATTATTTCATAACATTCTTAAAGTGGGGGACCGTGTCACAAAATAGTGCCCATTTCGTCGAGAAGCACGGCACCGAGCTGAAGGGAATGTCGAAAAAACAAGAAGAAAAGCGACGCGTACGGAAGAGGCCCCCAAGGACACGCCGCAACTGGCTGAATCTCCAAAAAGGGACAACTTTGTAGAACGCATCTTATCGCGGAGAGCGAAAGCGCGAGACAGACGGAGTGAAAGTGAGGAGGCGGAGAGTGCATACGGACGCTTCTCGCGCCTTGAGACGGAGAAAGAGACGCCGTCCTTGGGTTGAACGACGGCGAAAGGGCAAGAAGGTTCCCAACCTTGTGCGTGCTTGGATCACGTGGCCCGCACCGCAACTTTTAGAACGGCTTTCCGATGCAATATAAACAGCCGACCACGGGCCGTGAGTAGCAGTCGTAGGAGTATATGACTCGGCGAGAAGAAGCAAGACGTGAATCGACGCGGTTCTGCGTGCCAGCCGACGAGCGCTGCCTACAAGCTTCAAGTTGTTGAGAAGGCACCTATAGTGACTTTGGTGAATCGGGCTCTCTTGTGTTTTATTCCTTGTTACAGTGTATCAGTTTGTTCGTTTGTTGTTGGGTCCGTGTAATGTCATAACCCATCTGTGTTTGTATTGTGAAGAGCCGTGTTTTTTCTCGTTTTGTGCAACTGCCTGTTGATGAGAATATATCTGTTTTGCTTGTCACCCTGGGCTCTGACTCGGTCTTTGAACCACTGCAGGCGTTTTGCTGGTGCGCCGAAGGGAGCATAACGTAATTGCCCAAGCTTTCTTGGGATCACTTCCGGGGGAACGTTACCTCAGTGTTCGGGAGGTTTTCCGGCGATTGCGTCCCGCGCTTCAAAACTCGGGGTCATTGACAAGGACCCTGTCTGTGGGTTTTACGAAATTGTAAGTAAGCGTGATGGTTCAGGTCTTTAGTATATACCATTCACCCGGATTCTTCAGCAACGCAGTCAACATAGCTATGTTTTCCATTCTAATGGAAACCATGCCTTTCTTAAGGAGTAGTTGATTATGTCCAACAAATACCCTCGATCCTCCTTGTTTAGCACCTTGAGCATCTAGATAAAGGTTATAACAATATATGGAGTATAACATCCATGAGCTGATTCACAATTTACTTTTGTTTGTTTTGCAGGGTACATTAACCTTAGAAAAACGCCGCACATACCATGATCGATCATGACAATGAAGTCTGGCTGCTGGGTGTTCCCTGTGTTGGTGCCAAGAGGTAATGAAAAGCGAAAACTTCGAAAAGAAAAACTCTGGCTATTACAAACTTGCTACTCCCTAAAAAGGCTGCTCAAAATATCATACCGTAAGATTTGGCTTTTGCTCCACGGTCTCGCTGGCCGTCCTTTGAACCTTGCACCCTCCCAAAATGAGCCCCACCCTCGAAAGGACGTAACGAAGGGCAATGGTTCCAAAATTTACATGCCTTGAGGAGCCCTAACTTCTGTTCAAGGGTCGCAGTGCTATCCTTTCTGGCCACGGAAGGGCGGGGATTAACCACTGCACAAAGAGAAGGGGGCTCCTTTCAGATCAGCTTGGGGTTGGTTCAGGGCGTTATCTTTGGTAATCGTTGTGCTCATTGTATGTCGTGAAGCATACGTGGAGTGTAAAAAGGATTTTCGTATATAGAAGCTTTGGTTTTTAGCTAGAACTCTGCGAATAGCCAAATTTTCAGTGTGGAGCAAACACTAAATATTTGATTGATTGCAAATACCGTACTTGCCAGCAGAAAGCATACCGCCTTTGACAGCAGTTGGGCGGGGCGATTAATCACACTTGCGTGCCCATAGAACTGCCGCACGTTGCCGGGCGTAGCCACGTGCAAGCAGCGCTAACATCTGTGCTATAGCACTGCCCTTTTCGCCACACCATGCTGCCATTCTTGTTGCGCAGGCTGACGTAGCTAAGCCTAAGCATGGTCGGGCCGTAGTCTCAGAGATTGCCACACTGCAATATCGAACGTGGTGCTTTACATGCACGACTGATAGACTCAGGACAGATATGATGGAGAAATGCGATGATGAGCCGTTTCATGTGCGATAGTGGGAAACATCTGTTCTCATGTTACGGCGTCTCATTAACGCTACCGAACGCTGATGCGGCTCGGCTTCTCCGATATTGCATCGGCGACGTAGCGACGTTGGTTTCCCGCAAGCAGGAGTGGCGACAATCTTTTACTTATGCATCGTCATCGTCGTAGCATCGTCGTTAGGGGTGGGACCTGCGGCTGCAGAGAAACTACAGAAACTGTATGAAGTATGAAGACCGCGACGTACCAACGCCAGCGCTGTGCGCGAACCACACGTTAAGCGGAAGTGTAGGGCTATGGCAATGGAGCAAACGGCAGCCATCATTAAGGCTGTCGTAGCGGGTGCCGAGTCACGTGGTACCGACGCCATCTAGCTCTTTCTACTGTTATTATGAATAAAATTTCATCTCACGCGTGTCTGTAAACATTACAGCGGATCGCCACGCCGTCATGTTTGAGCGTTAAACTGCTGTGTTTAACCCGAAAATGTTTTCGTAAAGTGTACTGCGCATACCAAACACAACCCCCTACTTAGCTTCCATTTTTCGGGAAAGAAAGTGCGTTCTTTACGCGAAATACGGTAGAATATTTTTTGAATAACGTTCGATTATTGTTGTTTCAATAATACCATGTCAAATTGCAGAGAAATGTACCGATACAGATGGGCAAAATACGATTTATTGGTTGGCTAAAGTGCTGACACAATGGCATTCTTAACAAGAAAAAAAACACTTATTGTATGAAGAGCATTCCACCAGACAACAGTGCATTTGAATGGGATATATTCTCCGCAGCGCAGTAATGTCATGCGGCAAAATATAATGCAGGCGGCAATGGGCCATTACAATATTTGGCCCCATAATTACACTATGAATAGCTTGAAAAGTAGAAGTTCGGTCTATATTGAATCGCAAGCGCTATCTGAAAACTAGTCGAATATTCGCACACCCCTATCTTTAGCCATTTCATCCTCCCCCCTCACACACGTGGACGCATATACACCCACACAAGACAGCTCTGGGGCCCCATACTTATTTTCATGCACCCCTCTATTTACAGTGCTATTTTCAAAGCGCTTCATTATTGCTAGAATTGGGTTTGAACGTAACAGTGCACCTTCGTGGCCTTTAAATTAACCCTACAAGTCAAGTATTGCACTTCATGCAGCCGGGAATTCCATGTCGCAGAGCCAACAATCACTCTCTCTGCTTGGCAAACTACACAGCGGTCATAAGCGCAAGTGCCTGTGACATGCAGTGACTGATGTCGAGTGCAGAACCACTAAATCCACGTGCCGTATGCGATAAGGAAGACCCTCCAAGGGATACCACTAAACCGCCCAAGCAGCACTATCAGCTGATACAGTTACCGAAATGACAAAACACGTGTGCCTTGCATTGCTTCGTTCTGTGGCAACATAAAACTATTTACCTTTAAGTATTTCCTCCATATGTTGAGGTGATGAAACTGTTAACCTCACCTTAGCACCAAGCGCCATTGTGGAGAGTCCCTCGCAAAGATCAGCCAGTGGAACGGTGGTGGAAGAAGGATAGTAGCAGTCGCCATCGTCATTGGGGTTCTCGTAGTAGATGAAATAATGAAGGTCCTCACGGAGATGTCTGAATGCGGCTTGATGCTCCAAGAAGGAAATTAATATATCATATTCGGCCAGCACCCGGCGAGCCTTCTCTGGTTCCAGTTTCTCCAGCAGGTCTTCCTCCAGGGATGGGCCATTCTCTTCCGGGACCCTGCGCAGATGACTGCAGAATGGGGGTAGGAATAGAGAATCAGTATGCGAAAATGTACCAGTGAAGCAGGAGAACAGTAATGAAGTCAAGTTGGAAGCTGTGGGGGTATAATGGGCACAAACAAGGTCAGCAGACTCTGAAAGCAGGCAAGAGAAGATGTTTAACTGCGGCTGGCGCACTCCCGTCCAACAGAAAGTTAACTCCCCACACATCCTTGCGTTGGTGTTATAGCATGCATGTGTGCGTCGTGCGTGGTGGAAGTAGCATACTTTCTCTCCTCACTCCAATGTTCTCTACAAGAAAGAAAGTGTACCACAGTCCACCTCTACATAGACTTCCGACTGAACTCTGGTCACTTGCATCACTGGGAATCTGAAATCATATGCATTACATTGAAACAAGAGCAGTGCAGGCGATGAAGGAAAAAGATCAAGGCAAGTGCCTAAAACTATAGAGGGCCGCACAACGTGCATATTTTCCATATTCCTTACTAATGAATTTGCTGCAGTAAGTTATCCCATAAGAGACATGATGCAGTGAAATAAGGGAAAGAACTAACGTTGTGCAGTGATGCAGACCTGAAGGTGTTTGCTATTAGAATGACTACAACACTGAACGAATATGAAAGCCCTCCCAGTATAAGTTCACTACACAAGAAGCAAGAAAAATTCTGCCTTAGACACTATTTTACAGGAACAATCCATGCGTTACATCTTCCCGCTTTTCACATTTAGAAACACTGTAAGAGACGCGCATTGTTTAGATAAGCTTTATATACTCTTCAGATCGCCACATTTGTTCTATATAAAAATATGATTACATCAATATACATGGAAATTTCATTCGAGCTGTAAGTATGCGGCTCTGATTTTAGCTGCATCTTTCACCCAAGTATAATTCAACGAGTGCCAGTGAATAGTTCTACATTGATATGTATACCAATCATTGGCGATGCGTCCTTGTAAGTCACTTGGAAGAGTGGCTTAAGATGTTCAGAAAAAGATAACATAACAGGCACAATCAAGCCACACAATGCGAATTTCATCGGTGTCTTACCACATCTAGCACAAAATGAACAAAAAAACACTAACAAGCGCGAAGAAATAATAGAGAGAAGATAACGAAGCTCACCTTATAATATCAGTTAGTTTTGATTCAGTCAGAGGCTGGTGTTCCCTTGCTTCATATTCCGGTTTCACACTGCAATAAAACAGACCTGGATGTCATTTCAAGATAAATGTCGCGGTAACTTGGTATGAGGCCACAAAATAAAAGTAAGTGCATATTGAAACTGTTAATATAGATACGGTATACGTTTTTCTTTCTGAGATATGCAGATGCACTTTATTTTCTTGAAGCTAACACATGCTTGAAATCGAACACACATCCACAATTCACCGGTGCGGAATAAACGTGTACCTGAATATATTTAAAAAGAAAACAGTGGTATGTGTATATTGGTGATGAGAAGAAAAAGACAAGCACTACTTGCCTACAAGAAGTTAAGAAATTCTACAGTCTTGTATTCAATGTCTGCTTATTTTCGTGTTTTCATCCAATAGAAACTTTTTTCGGTCATCGCACAGCTCGACATCAGAGTGCAGCCTGTGTTCATACCGTACTGCTGTCGCACAATTCCGATAAACAGTGATCTATGGGAGAAGCCTCTGCCCCACAGTCGGTGTAGACAGGCTCATGGTGATGGCGTTACAAGAACAACTAATCTCATCACTCAGATCCGATTGCGATATGCGCACTGGAATAAGTCTCCCAGATCACGATTTCACCAATGTAAGCAACGAATTCGATCCTTTGATAGCTTAGCTGCGACCAAAGTTGACACGACCAAGAAATTGGATCCGGATTGGTGTTGATGATGATGAAAAGTTGCTGTCACGGTCGAGCGCTAAACAAAACTACATTACCTCAGTCCTGTTGATGGGAGGCGTTTGCTAACACCGAAAATGTGGTTTCTGTATTGCACTCGATGAATTGTAATGTGGAGACATTTTTCGGACTGCTGCGTGTAAGGTTCAATATATCTTTCACAAGAAATCTTGGAAAAATATGGCGATAACTCCTGCTGATTTTGCGTAGATTTTATGAGAATGCTCGTATCTCGGTCTTCAAGTCTTTCTAATTATACACATGGTGCAGTTACATGTCTAGCTATTAAAAAAGATATTTGGATTTTTATGCATTCCTTTACAAAAGTAGAAAAAAATCAACTGCTACAATGACTATGCTACCATAAATTTAAGTGACTGCCTGACGGCATCTACGGAAACGAGCTACTATGAGAGGCCAGCCAGGTAAGCAAACACCTTCTCTGCACGGATGGCTTCTTCAGAAATTACTTCAAGTTGTCCCCTATCTTATCAAAGGTTACAAAAGGTTAATTCCCTACTATCATTTCAGTATAGTATCAAAGGTTACAAAAGTAATGTCTTGTGCAGATATTGCTTGGTTTATTCTACTATGCAAGTAAAATAAAAATTTAGGACTTTCGCTTCGATAAGAAATTTATATAAGCACACCGGCAAATTGATAGCTTGCGCGACGAATTAAAAGGAACAGTAACTTGGGGCCGCATTCAGAGAATGATCGCCTTTGATGATATTGCGAAAATATCGCCTTCACAGCGCATTCATTGGCTGGTTGAGGAAGTACGAGCAAAGAGACTTCCCTGTTTTGACACAAAGGATTCTAACTCGCGCAAGGCGACAAGGTGATCTTTGACGTTCATCATAAAACACCGCTCCTAGAAGCTGTTCCGTTGTCGCCATCTCCTAGAATGTCCAGTTCGTATTCCTTCCTGCAACTTAAGGAAGCCAGGGCACTTAAGGAACTTCCCAGATCACACACTAAGTCCGCAGGAAACATCTATTTATTCCCTGTGATGTTTTATCTAAGCATGAATATCAGCACACAAGGAATACTATACATCAAGTGGTAACTGCAGAATCGGTCCTCAACCTAAAGAAACCCACTTCTCTGCAACGTGTGGCAAAAGGGAAATGTTCTTATTCAGAAGTAATCCGAACTCTCTCAACTTCATTTTCAGTTTGTTACTGCATGTTTTGAGTGCACTAGTATATTGATACGGTTGATAAAGCTGTCATCGGAATCCTTCAATGCTGAACAACCACAATCAAATGTTAAAATGCTAAACTTCCAAAACCCAATGTTATCATTGGGTTTTGGTACCACGTGGTTGATACACGAGAACACAAATTTCAGTGGAGGAGGTCTGCCTCCAAGAAAACCAGCATTTTTCATGGCAACAGCATATTGAGCATGAGAGATTATCAATCATTCATGCCCCGCCGCGGTGGTCTAGTGGCTATGGTACTCGGCTGCAGATCCGAAAGTCGCGGGATCGAATACCGGCCGCGGCGGCTGCATTTTGATGGAGGCGAAATGTTGAGGCCCGTGTGCTGTGCGATGTCAGTGCACGCTAAAGAACCCCAGGTGGTTAAAATTTCCGGAGCCCTCCACTACGGCGTCTCTCATAATCAGAGCTGGTTTTGGGACGTTAAACCCCACAAAACAACAACATCAATCATTCATACACAGCTTCCTGTACAACAAAAAATGACTCGCATGTAGTCATTTATATGTCCCCAAATCAAGTACCCACTTATCTACGATCCCACTTATCCATTTCCTTGGACTGCTCATAGATACAATAAAACCTCGTTAATTCGGACTTCACGGGGCTGGAGAGAATATGTAAATTAAATAATGGTTCGCATTATCACGAGTACGATCACAGAGGAAATGTGCCGGGATATCACAATTTAGCGAAGTTCCTGTAGGTGATTCAGTCCGCCCACACTGTCCAAGGAAACCATGCAGATATCCTCCAAAACGCCCAATGCATGCGCAGCCTCCGTTAGGTAGATGAATTCTTAATAATCACAAACATCACCAATCAAAGTAGTAGTGCAAGTGACATCTTAAAAAATTTCAGAGAGTAGGGCTACGGTTTGAAATTACATTTGAGGTACCCGCTAAAGAAGAACTTTAGTCTTTAGATTTGTGCCTAAGTTTTCACGGCGACCATCTGTGTTATTTGTACAAGCCCCAATCTGTTAAAGGTACTTTGCCCTATTCTTCAGGCCACTCCAAAATAGTCAAGTCTGGCACTGCGTATCCTGCTCCTACGAGCTGCGCTCCAAAAAACATGCGCCCATGTGTTAACAGAAAGATTTCTAAGCCAAGTCGAGAGACTAAAGGCGGCGGGATACCCCGACTCGGAAATTGTGAGAGCCTCTGAAAACCTAATAAACTGGGCTAATGGAGTTAAACAGATGCGTAAAGAAAACGAGCGCGTGCGCAATGAAAAGAGGCCGATAGTAGTTTCCGTATTTGCATAGGTTTTGACATTGCTTGAAGAACGTGGCTAATAGATACGGGGTGTGTTTTGCCTTATCCGCTCCCAATAAACTTTCCTCAATCTGCCCTCGTGTGCATGAAAAGATGTCTGGTTCACGTAAGACGTGTTCTTGTTGTCCGCAAAACAAAAATAATAGATACGTTTGTTGCAAATCATCTGTTGTATATAGGGTGCCGTTAACGTGTGAGAGGGCATATATTTGACAAACTAGACGGTGTATCAATGTTTCTCGAAAAGAACACTTGTCTTCGCTAACGGCTACGAGCAGTTTGCACCTTCTCGCTCATTGTACAGAATGTGGCTGTCAGCCAGTTCTTGAAGAAACGACGTGTTTGTTCTATGATGCAGAAAAGTGCACTAGAGAAGTCCTGGAAGCTTTTTACATTGAAAGGTATGGGGAAGGGTGTGTTAGCAAAGCGTCAGTCACGCTTAGTGACAAGGAGGCTCGTTACTTGCAATTCAGCCTGCCACATTGACTTGCGCTTATTGTTGGCGCTGGTTTTTTGTTCGTACTTTTTTCTATAGTTTCCGCTTTGTGTTCTGATGTCTCACCTCTACTTTGACGCACATGTTTATGCTAGACAGAATCTGGTTAATGTTTTTATCTTGATAACTCTGCTACGCAGATGCAATGGTTTTGCCATGTCACCAAGTTCAGGGCTATATATGTTTTTTTTTTTCATGTGTCTTCCAATACACTTTTAGTTGTGAGTCAGCGGCCGGGTCGTGTTCGTTCTCTGTCCTCTCTTGTTTCGCTGTTATTCGTGGAATATACGATATCTGATATTTTTCTTCTGGGAATCATGCTTAAAACCACCAATAAAATAGCTAATGCGTTCCCTGAATTCTTCGGCGAAGAAGAAGCAACGATGGCTCATGAGTATCCCACACCACACCTCCCTTCTTATTTCCCACTACCTCTCAAGAAGTTCTAAGTGTCATAAACAACATGAAGATAACTGCGCAGGCACAGATAAATTACACCCCTCTCACATAAAATCAGTCGCACCTTTCATAATTGACAATCTTGAGCACATAACCTTTTTTCGTTTTATCGTGCAAACGAAGGACGAAAATAAAAACATATTGATTTGTTGATAAATCTCGTCTTAAGTCGGGTTATTTCCCTGATTAACTCAATGAAAGCACGATCACACTAGTTTTCAAGGGTTACCGCTGTTGAATTTCCAATTGTCGCCTCATCGGTGTACTACCATTCTTCAGCAATGTAATTGAGAAACTTATTGAAAAACGCTTAATTATCTTTCGAAACTTCGTATTCTCTCGCCATTTCAATAGGCCTACCGCCCAGGATATTCTACTGAACTTGCTCTTATTGCGTTAAGAGATGAGCTAAGACTTGCGATTGAAGAGGGCAATGACGCGCTTAAGTCAATCATTAAATATTGTTTCTTAAGCTTGAATCATTACGAAATACCGGGCCAGCCCTTCTTTTGCTTAAGACCTACTTAAACGACAGAGCGCAGATAATAACTATTTCAAGGGTTAATTCCAAAGCTATGTTCACCGATGCTGAAATGCCCCAGGGCGCCATATTAGGTCCTCTCCTGTTATTATATGTGAATGATTTGCCAATCTGCCTTTGCTTCTCTAACTGCAACACTTTATGCAGACGACACCGCCGTAATCAACCCAGGCAGATTTCTCACAACGCTCACATGCAACGTTAGTAAAGACATGCGAAATTTTCTAGAATGGTGCCAAACCAACCAACTACACATCAACGCTTCAAACACCAAACTCGTTTTATCCAAGTCTAGCCACAGAGTACTTCCCTCCATTCCTTCTATTTTTCTCGGAGGCAACCCCACCCCACCAAGTTCTTCTTGTAATTATCTAGGCGTAGACCTAGACAACCGTCTAAAATTTACTAATCACATATCTAAAGTGAGAAAAAAGGTTTCCCACTGGATCCATATTCCACTGAAATCACGGTGTGTATTTCAGGATAATGTTTTGTTGTTCTTGTATTTTTCATTTCTTCATTCACACACTATGTACTGCACTTTGTGCTGGGGAATTACTTACATGACACATTACATTCATTACAAGTTCTGCAAAATCAAGCTATTAGAATAATAACGTTTACTGCGTTTATCCACAAAGCCGCATATCTTTTACAATCTAACCGTATTTTGTCCGTGTCAAAGCTTGTTAAATATAACTGCTCTTTATATAGGAGTCAGCTTTTAAGAAAGTATCCGTACGACAGATAATGTGTCGGTAATCTTAATAGCACGTGAAGCCGTTCGGATGCAGATATGAGCATATGCGAACTTCTGTGAACAAGGCAAGTACAGATGCTGCAGGTTTGAAGCAATGGCGATATGTACAGTACGTGCTCTACCGTATACAATTACGGCCAGATTTTTAGTCACCTATCACGTGCAATGCACCATACATAAAATGCCGTAGGAATTGGTACATAGCATTTGACATTTGAGAAGAGCTAAGAGCCAATGAAGTTGGCAAGTTTTCTTCCCCCTAGGCGACTGGGGGGCGGGGCGCTCTAATATTCCTAAATATTTTACGTTACCTAGATAAGCCAGAATTTATCGAAAACTTCAAAGTTGGGGAGGAGGGGGGGGGGTGTGTTACCAGAATGCTGGGGGGGAGGGAAGGGGTGGGGGGTGGATGCAGAATTATTGGCTAGCTTAAAAATTTCGCTGGGTGTAGAA
Organism: Hyalomma asiaticum; assembly: GCA_013339685.2. Taxonomy (NCBI): domain Eukaryota; kingdom Metazoa; phylum Arthropoda; class Arachnida; order Ixodida; family Ixodidae; genus Hyalomma; species Hyalomma asiaticum. The sequence goes on from JABSTT010001961.1 coordinate 58,387, forward strand.
TTCACCTGGGCAGGAGTTTTATAAGTACATCTAGATGAGACATTGTATTTGGTTTGTTTTCTTTTTCTTTCTTGAAATGGAGAGGGAAGCAGAGAGTCCTTGGCCTGTATAAGACCCGGCCCTCTCTGGTTATGCTGTTGACAGGCCAACATGCTCTTGATAGGACAGCAGTTACCAGGAATAATGTGTCGTCAATTATTGTTGAAGGAAGTATACCGCAAATTTCTTGGAATATTCTCCTATCAGCTCCAAGTAGCTACAACACAGAACAGTAGTAGCAGCAACATCAGCAAAGCGCTAAACATGATGCAATATAATGTGCAATCACACGTGTCGGCATTAGCTGAAATATGACGTTTACGCCTCACAGACAACTAGTTTTGCAGAAGAAATTAAACTACTTAAAACTAACAAGTGAAGGTTCATCAAACAGAAACTAAACGCCGCCACCTTCATCGAACGCCCAGTGAGGTATACGCTGCGCTATAGATGGATAATTAAATAAGAAAACAAGGAGAATTATTGAACGGAAGACAGCAACGAAAGAGCAAGCGCTTGCGCTTATATTTCGTGCCAGCAATACAAGTGGTGACAAGTTAACCGTTACTTGACTGCAGTGACCACATTCCAGAAATAAGAAAAACGCCGATTTTCAGGCTATACTCACGAAGACCGGTTAGAGGAGGCACCGCTGGAGGAGCCAAACGAAACCTTTGGCTTGAGGTTCTTCCTCCTTCCAAGCTTTCCGGCGACAGTTGACATGACGCCCTGAATTCGCCATAGATTTGCACACTTAACAAGTAACAGGAAACCAAAGGCGAAAAGAAATTTTGTTGCACCCCTAAATAAGTTGTGTAGTGATTGTTAGCATACCGAGATCGCTCGGTGAGGAACGGTGCACCGTTTTTTCAAAGGACAACGTTCGGAGCAGTCTGAAGCAACTGTACATAAAAGACGTTTGCGTTTAGTGTTTGTATGCACCGCGTGCAATGGTCTCATTTCATGGCGCCTCGAAAGGGTGGCTGGGCGCATATGAAAGGAGAAACAGCCAGCAGCTTACTTGGAATTCCTTGGCGCCAGGCGGAAGAGTCGAATCTTCTAGAGACGTTCGCGCAAGGCAGCCGAGCCAAACCGGGTTCGAAACGCGAGAGCCGAACGTGCCTCATGCGCTCGTGAAACCTCACGCTCCACGCACTGGCAGCGCCAGTGCTGCGGACCTGCGAAGCCAGTTTTCCCGAAACTATTCCATTATGAATTCTCTATATTTCCCTAGATTTCTGCTGATTGCGGTTATTAGACGTTTCAGTAAGAAAATGTGTTTTTGCTATGCAAAGCGACTGCAGAGTTTACTTTCATAATATAATTAAAGTATTTTTCGCTAAAGATTTATTGAATTAACCAGTTGATCAGAAAAACACGTGGTATTACAAATTGTAATACTTAATTTAAACAACATTTTTGAGCTCGTGTTGCACATATTAATCTGTTTGCTGCATATACAACCGTCATCTTATTGGATTGTTATTGGACGTGCCATTCATTCAGTTCACTTAGTGCGACTTAAACTGTGTAACTACATGCCGAGCTTCCTGTCTTTGTTTCTCCATAACAAATTGCTTGCTTTGTAGCAAAAAGAATAAACAGCAGCGAGCATACAGTAACAGTATATTAGGCTGAACGTGAAAAAGAATGGCTGTAATGTATCTATGAGCTTGTAAATCATCCCCTGTACATTTATGGATCTTATTCTCTGAAACTACATCCTAACCACCATTGAACTGTCAGAAAATTGTTGGTGGTGAGCTTTTCGTCGGGAACCACCATCAAGCCCATATTGCTACTCTTGTGGCTCTCGAAGTAAGAATCATCACAGCGAAACAGTGCCATTAAATGACGTAAGAGTGCTTTGTAGTCGCTATATTGCGTCGGAGCTCACTTTCATGTTTTTGCCTTCTCTGTAGTTCTGTGCTGGTCTGCACCGTATACCTGAGGGATGACATGCAATACATTGAGGATTTGTATGCACACCACAAAGACAGTGTGAAGGACGCAGTATACCATGCTAACGGAGCAGGGAAAAAATGCACACACCAAGATACCGACCGACAAACTATCAGGCAGCACAAGCGCTAATTTCGCGTGCACGGGCGAGAATATGGCAGCAGCGACAGCTGACCGGCATACCTACTCACCGTAAATTTGTTCTGCAGCCCTCAAGATCGTCGGACGTACAGCGCGTGAGGGCAGCGGACAAGTGCATCTTCACCGGAAGCACGGAAAACGCAGCACCGGCGGAAACATCCTTGAACGAGTGACGTCACCTTGGCGCCGCACATATAAGCGGAGGAACCAGCAAAGTTGACCACTTGGCAGCAGCGACAGCTGACCGGCATACCTACTCACCGTAAATTTGTTCTGCAGCCCTCAAGATCGTCGGACGTGCAGCGCGTGAGGGCAGCAGACAAGTGCATCTTCACCGGAAGCACGGAAAACGCAGCACCGGCGGAAACATCCTTGAACGAGTGGCGTCACCTTGGCGCCGCACATATAAGCGGAGGAACCAGCAAAGTTGACCACTTGGCAGCAGCGACAGCTGACCGGCATACCTACTCACCGTAAATTTGTTCTGCAGCCCTCAAGATCGTCGGACGTACAGCGCGTGAGGGCAGCGGACAAGTGCATCTTCACCGGAAGCACGGAAAACGCAGCACCGGCGGAAACATCCTTGAACGAGTGACGTCACCTTGGCGCCGCACATATAAGCGGAGGAACCAGCAAAGTTGACCACTTGGCAGCAGCGACAGCTGACCGGCATACCTACTCACCGTAAATTTGTTCTGCAGCCCTCAAGATCGTCGGACGTGCAGCGCGTGAGGGCAGCGGACAAGTGCATCTTCACCGGAAGCACGGAAAACGCAGCACCGGCGGAAACATCCTTGAACGAGTGGCGTCACCTTGGCGCCGCACATATAAGCGGAGGAACCAGCAAAGTTGACCACTTGGCAGCAGCGACAGCTGACCGGCATACCTACTCACCGTAAATTTGTTCTGCAGCCCTCAAGATCGTCGGACGTGCAGCGCGTGAGGGCAGCGGACAAGTGCATCTTCACCGGAAGCACGGAAAACGCAGCACCGGCGGAAACATCCTTGAACGAGTGGCGTCACCTTGGCGCCGCACATATAAGCGGAGGAACCAGCAAAGTTGACCACTTGGCAGCAGCGACAGCTGACCGGCATACCTACTCACCGTAAATTTGTTCTGCAGCCCTCAAGATCGTCGGACGTGCAGCGCGTGAGGGCAGCGGACAAGTGCATCTTCACCGGAAGCACGGAAAACGCAGCACCGGCGGAAACATCCTTGAACGAGTGGCGTCACCTTGGCGCCGCACATATAAGCGGAGGAACCAGCAAAGTTGACCACTTGGCAGCAGCGACAGCTGACCGGCATACCTACTCACCGTAAATTTGTTCTGCAGCCCTCAAGATCGTCGGCCGTGCAGCGCGTGAGGGCAGCGGACAAGTACATCTTCACCGGAAGCACGGAAAACGCAGCACCGGCGGAAACATCCTTGAACGAGTGGCGGTCACCTGGCGCCGCACATTAAGCGGAGGAACCAGCCAAAGTTGACCACTTGTGCAGCAGCGACAGCTGACCGGCATAC
>JABSTT010001962.1:0-57111 GCA_013339685.2 Hyalomma asiaticum
AAAATGCCAAAAAAGGTAAGACTATAGTATTGGGTTTTTTGTGAAATTTTGACTCGATCAGAAGTCGCACAAAATGCGTTTTCCCTGATCGTAGAGCGTTCTTCTACTTATTGCGCGCCTTCCTGAATAAAAATACGGTCTCTCAAAATCTTGCCCAAAATGCCAAAAAAGGTATTGGGTTTTTGTGAAATTTTGGCTCGATCAGAAGTCGCACAAAATGCGTTTTCCCCCATCGTAGAGCATTCGTCTACTTATTGCGCGCCTTCCTGAATAAAAATACGGTCCCTCAAAATCTTGCCCAAAATGCCAATAAAGGTAAGACTATAGTCTCGGGTTTTTTGTGAAATTTTGACTCGATCAGAAGTCGCACAAAATGCGTTTTCCCGCATCGTAGAGCATTGCTCTACTTATTGCGCGCCTTCCTGAATAAAAATACGGTCTCTCAAAATTTTGCCCAAAATGCCAAAAATGTAAGACTATAGTCTTGGGTTTTTTGTGAAATTTTGACTCGATCAGAAGTCGCACAAAATACGCTTTACCGCATCGTAGAGCATTCCTCTACTTATTGCGCGCCTTCCTGAATAAAAATACAGTCTCTCAAAATTTTGCCCAAAATGCCAAAAAAGGTAAGACTATAGTCTCGGGTTCTTTGTGAAATTTTGACTCGATCAGAAGTCGCACAAAATGCGTTTTCCCGCAACGTAGAGTGTAAGCCTGCCGCTAGCGAGGCGCATTTTTTTTTTCTTTAAGATTTCACTCAGCGACGGGCGACGTCGGTCAATCGGACGCGTTTCGCGGCATGGACTTTCCGCTTATCGTACCCCGGCCGTATTTGTTCATTTTCTTTACTTTCCTCATATGTGTCTTCCGCGTCTTCTGGGGACACGGGCACCCCGCTGCGGAGTGAAGAGGGGGGATGTTTGGACTGTGGTCGCGCCGGTGACACAGGCGGACCCCGGATAGCCTGGACCTTTAGGACGCCCTGCGGCGTTCCAGGTGTACGTATACACACGACCTTGTGAGCGCCCGCGCGCGCAAGGAGGAAGCGGGCGGTGGTTCGGAAGGCAGTTCTTCCGAAATTGGCGGACGAGCCGATGTGGTAGCCCACCCAAAATTCTCTGTACCGCGGAGACAAAACCACCCCGCTTGCCTGAATGGAGGCCAAGGCGGGCCCTTTTGTGCGTGAGCTCGCAGCCACAGCTGCACATCGGTCGTTCTGCAAACCGCACCTCGTGCATCATCAGGACGACCTGGGGTGGCTGCGCTGATCCTGGCGGCGGCATGAGACGAGCCGGTGTTGACAGCCACGAAGACGCGCGAGCCTTTTGTTGTTCGGGTTCGGAAGCGCCGCTTTGTGGTCACTGGGTTGTGGACCACACTTGCCGCGGAATGGCTTTTGTTCAAGCGTCCCTTCCTCGCACGCCGTGGGGTAGCACGCGTCTAAGAAAGTCGGTGCGGCTCGGCTTGTTTGACGAAATAGCCAGAAGCAGACGCGCGGATGGGCTAACTTTCCCATGGGAAGGCTTCCTTCGCACAATAACTCCTTCGGGTTCCGAGTCTTTTGAGCACCGTTCGCTTCCTGTAACTGCGCCTGATCAGATGCGACACGTGCGCATGTAACGCGTTTCACGTGCGCCATATCTTTACCATCGCCCTTCGGCCTTGGGTGGCATGGTTTGCTTTTATGTATGTGTTGTTTAGTGCTGATGAATGTGCTTTTTTTTATTATTGAACAAACATACCCCTCTCACCATCAACAGATTGGGTGGTGATTTCACCAATTGGACCGCCCCAATTGAGGAGGCGGGACAAAAGGTGGAATCGCTGCCCAATGCCAGAGCGAAGTGAAGATGATTCGCCGGCTGAGACGGTGAGGCGGAGCGGTTGTGTTAATAAAGGTGGCTCCGCCATGTGACGGGGCATGCTGGACGGGTGGAAAAAGTGCTACGCACTGCCGGCTACGCCGGAGTAGGGTCGCCTTACGTATAGTTCGGCATCAGTTTTATTTTTATGTACCAGTCAACTCCATGTATTCTCTTTTGTATATTATTGTAAATACAGTTTTCATTCCCTTTTGTTTAAATTGAAGTCTCTGAGCCTCCTCATCAATTGCTACACGTTTGCCCGCGAGCCTATCGCCGCCACACCAGCGGCAGCCAGCTCCTTCCCAACTCGCCCATGCCGTCTCGGACGGTGCGTTTAGGACGCCGAGCGGGGAGCTGGAATCCCGAAGAAGAACCTTCGGCACCATCGGTCACAACTTTACTTAGAGCATTCCTCTACTTATTGCGCGCCTTCCTGAATAAAAATACCGTCTCTCATAATCTTGCCCTAAATGCCAAAAAAGGTAAGACTATAGTCTCGGGTTTTTTGTGAAACTTTGACTCGATCAGAAGTCGCACAAAATGCGCTTTACACCATCGTAGAGCGTTTCTCTACTTATTACGTGCCTTCCTGAATAAAAATACGGTCTCTCAAAATTTTGCCCAAAATGCCAAAAAAAGGTAAGACTATAGTCTCGGGTTTTTTGTGAAATTTTGACTCGATCAGAAGTCGCTCTAAATACGTTGGCCGCATCATAGAGCATTCCTCTACTTATTGCGCGCCTTTCTGAATAAAAATACGGTCTCTCAAAATTTTGCCCAAAATGCCAAAAAAGGTAAGACTATAGTATTGGGTTTTTTCTGAAATTTTGACTCGATCATAAGTCGCACAAAATGCGTTTTCCCGCAACGTAGAGCATTCCTCTACTTATTGCGCGCCTTCCTGAATAAAATACCGTCTCTCATAATCTTGCCCAAAATGCCAAAAAGGGTAAGACTATAGTATTGGGCTTTTCGTGAAATTTTGACTCGATCAGAAGTCGCACAAAATCCGTTTTCCCGCAACGTAGAGCATTCCTCTAGCTTATTGCGCGCCTTCCTGAATAAAAATACGCTCTCTCAAAATCTTGCCCAAAATGCCAAAAAAGGTAAGACAAGTAGTCTCGGGTTTTTTGAAAATTTTGACTCGATCAGAAGTCGCACAAAATGCGTTTTCCCGCATCGTAGAGCATTCCTCTACTTATTGCGCGCCCTCCTGAATAAAAATACGGTCTCTCAAAATCTTGCCCAAAATGCCAAAAAAGGTAAGACTATAGTCTCGGGTATTTTGTGAAATTTTGACTCGATCAGAAGTCGCACAAAATGCGTTTTCCCGCAACGTAGAGCATTCCTCTACTTATTGCGCGCCTTCCTGAATAAAAATACGTCTCTCATAATCTTGCCCAAAATGCCAAAAAAGGTAAGACTATAGTCTGGGTTTTTTGTGAAATTTTGACTCGATCAGAAGTCGCACAAAATGCGTTTTCCCGCATCGTAGAGCATTCCTCTACTTATTGCGCGCCATTCCTGAATAAAAATACGGTCTCTCAAAATCTTACCCAAAATGCCAAAAAAGGTAAGACTATAGTATTGGGTTTTTTGTGAAATTTTGACTCGATCAGAAGTCGCACAAAATGCGTTTTCCCGCAATCGTAGAGCATTCCTCTACTTATTGCGCGCCTTCCTGAATAAAAATACGTTCTCTCAAATATTGCCCAAAATGCCAAAAAGGTAAGACTAGTATTGGGTTCTTTGTGAAATTTTGACTCGATCAGAAGTCGCACAAAATGCGTTTTCCCGCATCGTAGAGCATTCCTCTACTTATTGCGCGCCTTCCTGAATAAAAATACGGTCTCTCACAATATTGCCCAAAATGCCAAAAAAGGTAAGACTATAGTCTCTGGGTTCTTTGTGAAATTTTGACTCGATCAGAAGTCGCACAAAATGCGTTTTCCCGCCTCGTAGAGCATTCCTCTACTTATAGCGCGCCTTCCTGAATAAAAATACCGTCTCTCATAATCTTACCCAAAATGCCAAAGAAGGTAAGACTATAGTCTTGGGTTTTTTGTGAAATTTTGACTCGATCAGAAGTCGCTACAAATACGCTTTAGCCGCATCAGTAGAGCATTCCTCTACTTATTGCGCGCCTTCCTGAATAAAAATACGGTCTCTCAAAATCTTGCCCAAAATGCCAAAAAAGGTAAGACTATAGTATTGGGTATTTTGTGAAATTTTGACTCGATCAGAAGTCGCACAAAATGCGTTTTCCCGCAACGTAGAGCATTCCTCTACTTATTGCGCGCCTTCCTGAATAAAAATACCGTCTCTCATAATCTTGCCCAAAATGCCAAAAAAGGTAAGACTATAGTCTCGGGTTTTTTGTGAAATTTTGACTCGATCAGAAGTCGCACAAAATGCGTTTTCCCGCATCGTAGAGCATTCCTCTACTTATTGCGCGCCTTCCTGAATAAAAATACGGTATAGTGATCAAAGCTCGTATGGCTAACATAAATGACATGTCATGACATCAGCAACATATAAGAGCCTTGACAGTTACGTCGGGATGGATGATAAAAGAACAGCATCGCTCTTCCGACAGTTCTCAGGGCTTGAAAACAAAACTGAATTTTTTTTTGCACATTTGCCTGAGACAAAGACATGCAAGACAATGTTTGCGGTGACTGCTTCCATCATATCTGCACCCAGGACAGTCGGGTACGCCCCGGTACCAGGGCGTCTCTCACTGCAGAACGAAGTAATAACGCAATGCGTGGTTCCTCTCTTTCTCTAACATCCTTTATTTGCCCCCGTAGAATAACAGTGTGTTGTTTAGTGTATATAGCATCTCTGTACGCTCCGCGGAGAAAGAGATAGAGACCGTTGGAGGTCCCCACGCCCGTCGGTAGCCTGCGCTCTCAGCGGAAACATGGCCGCCCGTGCCGCGCCGCACTTCACGGACGCCACGTGGTGCGGCTCGTCGAAGCCGTTCTCGATTTCAAATCTACTTAAGGAGCTCAATGTAGTGGTAAATGCACTTTACTAAGAGTTCGCGGCGGCGTGTACGATGGAACGCGGTTGCGTAATTGTACACACCAGCACGCGTCGCTTGGGCGCGCGTTTGCGATAATAGCCGAATAGGGGTATATGGACGTGTGGAAGAGCGAGAGAGGCGTGGCTTCATCTGTTAATGAGAAATTGACGCGATATATGCCGAGTCATCGCCCACTGCCTGAGATCATCGAGTTCCTTTATTTGCTGAGAATACACCTGGCGTGAAGCGCAGTTTGCAGTATAGCTGCCGGATCGTCCATGTCATGATGAACGCTGCGGATCCATTTTCATTGGTTGATTGATTGCTGGAATTTTTACGTTCCGAAACGAGCGGATACATTTTGCGAATAAGTACAGAAAGTTGACTACTAGTATATTACTGATGCGCTGTCTATGCGAATGCATGCTTGAGATTTAGTCGAGCTTAAGCGGTGGGTTGACAGAGCAATCGTTTGCAACGCTTGAAGACCGTCAGGTTTCAGATGGGAGCTGTCTAGCACTCTCGTGTGTAACGGTGGAAATGATTCGATGTGGTGACATAGTCTCCAGTCGGTGCTCGTGACTGTAAGTGGACACGACATATTCGAATTCATGTTTGTGATTCGATATATAGGCACGTCATTGGAGCAGGCGATGACTCGTGGGTATTGCGGTGGCACTGGCCTGTCGTCGGTCGGTAATTAGTGCGGTAAAATGTCTGAGGATCCTTTTATTCGCGACAGTGACTTGCTCCTGGCCGTGCATGATTAATTAACGTTTAGCTCCAACGACGACAAAAAAAAAAAAGTGGTATGCTGCGATTACGTGAAACAAAAAGCGGGCGCGATAAATGCGTGACTGCAACCGATCAACGAGCCGCCAGCGGCTGGGAATATTTGAGAGAACGCGTCGACGTGGTGTGCACGCGGAGTGCACTCAAGCGTGCCCCCGAGAATCTATACCGCCCTCGATAGGAAGAAACGCTGTACTGGTCGGCGTAAAAACGAAGCACGCGCGACTTGTACATACGGTGGCAGTTCGGAGAAAGTTGTACTATGCTGATTTAAAGAAATGCTATTTCTTGCCCTCTGCGACCTCGCGTAAAGTCCAAACTGTTCGATGTAAACTGATTTGCGGGTAATAAAGAATAGCGACGCCCTACGGTACGCGAACGCTAACACCTCTTGTAAATGCGGAGCTTTAGGACAACGTTTCACCCCTGTAGGGGCACTCGGTTCAACACCGATTTCGTTGCAAATGCAAAATTATAGTTCAAGACGCTTTCTCTTCGCCCAGCTTTATCATTACGCTATGCTCGCTGCGGCTCAAGCACGCTGCACGCAGCTTGACGCACTCGTGAATTCGGTTTCGGAGGAAATCCTTCGATCAGCGTAAGCCTGGCTTGTTTACGTGGCTTGAAAGCGCGTCCGTTGCCCTATCCGTGAAGCAGGAAAACTGGCTCCTGGCATTGAGAACATGGAACCTAGGAGTCAGGCGCCCCGCCAAACATTATCAATGCGATTTCACTAGCTGGGCGCTTTTTCCACGGCCACAAACGTACCAGAGCTTGAATGATGCGGCCCGTTCGCTCACGCCCGCGCCAATTAAAATACTGTCATTGTCCCTGCAAGTGCCATGCGCAATTGAGGACAGAGCAAAACGTCACACTTGAATCACCGGCTGCCTATGCCTTGTTCTCATGCTCAACAAGTGTCACGATGCCCTGTATAACGCGCAACAGGTATTACTTCAGCGACACATTCTCAACTACTTATATCTCTTAGCAGCTCATAACCAGCAGTAACTGTTCACCGCAAGTGCGCCGATAAGTTTCGTATCAATAGAATACATATCGGCGCTAAACTGCGTAAACTATATATTTATATAGTTAACTCTCTATAGAAGCAGCTTAGGGCAACAAGATTCGGTAGGCACACTGTCACAGGCTGCAGCCTGACTCTCCGGGGCCTTCTCTGGAGCGAGTATTCCCAGACTACTACTGTAATCAGAACCACGTAGATGACGTTAGGCCTTCGAGATGTGAACGGCGTCGTCCCGCAAGAGGACCGATAACTGGTACTTTGGGACAAGTGAGCGTCACAGATCTCATTTGCGTTCGTTATTTGGTCGCGTCGTGCTTTTCCTGCATCTGCAACCCGTAAGTGTCTGTAGAAGAGTGCGATGTCACTCTTGCGAAGTGGCAGATTGGACAAGGATCGGTTATTATCTAAGTGCCGCGGTCACTCCAGTGCGGCGCGGCTACTGAACGTGCATGGCCGCCTTGTAGAGAGCGCTCAGCGCGGGCGTGTCTTTAGCAGCCCTGAAGAGCGTGGAGACCTCGACGGCGGAGCACTGGCCTAAGGCACACCGACTGCACCGAGGTCCGCGGCGGCCGCGCCTGCTCGTCGGAGGGCGGTCTGTACTCGCCCAACGTGAAAAAAAAAAAAAAAAAAAAGAAAGAGGACGCCGACCTTGCAAACTAAGCTGCCGACAACCGGACCCCTGAGTTTGGGTTTCATTGAACGGGCTGTCTCGAGTCGGGGCATCCGACGCGCGAAGCAGGACATGTCGCCGCTTTTCTCGTCGAAGCGTCATTTGTCTTAGCAGCATCTCTTACACTCGCTGCATCGCGTAGAAGCGAAACCTTAGCTGGTAGTACGATTTGAGACACACTGGCCTGCCTATGATGCTTGCCTTGATCACAGCGAGTCTCATAAGTGAATGGACGTTGACGCGTGAAAACTGGCTGCATGAAAGCGTCGAAAGAAGACTTCCTTTGATTTCGTTCGAAGTCAACTACAGTCTTTCGGTAATGTCATTGCAGAAATACGGGTCGGTCGAAACCATTTCTAGTGACGTAACGCGAGAGAATTGACTTAGTGGTTGACTCTCTTATGCCCACTGTCCGGCGGCTGTGCCGTATAAAGGCATTACATGAGAAACGATCGGCGACATCTCCGCTGCGCGTGACGGCGCCCTTATTGTGGACCATGAGATGGCCTCCTTGCAACCCGGCCCTCCGACGAGCTGGCGCTGCTGCCCTTTGACGCCACACCGCTGAGCACAACGTGACTCTGAGAAGAGTGCCGGTAGAAAATGTGAAGCGAGTTTGCGGATAACCGCTGAACGATTTCGTCGCACCTCCTGCTTCGGAGACGTTATCGTTTTGACTTTCAGTCAGCGACCTGTTCTCTCCGGCTGTCACTCGGTGCGCTCGTAGGTTGGTACGCAGAGACAGAGAGGGAGGAGCAGACGAAGCGCTCATGGGTAAATATGGCGCAGAGCCATTCCACGGTTTCTATTGAGCGGCCGTGGCCATTCTAACATGAAGGAGTTGCAGACGATAGCGCCATGTTTCATCCTTATCAAGAATCGCCTTCAGCCCCATCGTATGACGACGTTCTTTTATCATGCTAGTTACTGTTACGGTGAAGGGCGAACTACGCCCAGCGCAGCTTGGTAAATCATTTATCGTCACTGCCTGCACGGGCAGATCATTTCTTTTTTCCAGCAGTAGCGAAACGCTTTGCGAATGAATTTGGCAGTTTACATCGTTCAAGGATAACACAGGCGTGAACATGCATGCGTCGTGATGATTTATATATCGCCTAAACTGTCCAACAATACGCTCCCTAAACAGGCAGCAGGCCGTTTGTTTAGCTTTAATAGTTCCGTTCGACAGCAAAAAAAAAAAAAAAAAAAAGAAAAGAAAGAGAAAAATCTGCTGCTGAACGGAGCACACCGATCTCTTTCCTTTCGTCCTGTTCTGTCGAGCACTTTGAATGATCAACATTAACACAGCCCCTTAATAATGTACTTATTAGGTTGATACAACGAAATTTATTCTTGTATATGTCATTTAGCTACCGTCAACGCTGGTAATTAGCTCTTATGCTAGCTGCTAGCATTTATGTTGGCTCAATGCTTGTACCGCCTAGCTCTTCCTTCCAGCCTGAAAGCTTGAGGAGCTTCATACTTGTCGATAGGAAAACTACTTCAATCGGATCTGCAATTTTGCTTCTTCGATGTTACACATGGACACGGGGCTCGCCAGTTGTGAGCGTACAGTGATGCGCCTCCCTCTCGCCTAAGCATTGGCGCGAGTGGCCGCCGCGGCCTCGGCTGCACGACACTCAATACTGAACTCGGGTGGACGACTCTGTGGGAAGACTACGGGAAGAGATTGCCTATGTACAGACACCAAGGGGTTGGGAGGGGGGGGCCCCTCTTTGGCACGTTCTCGTCACGAGGCAGCCTCGGGTGCTGCTTGCCATCAGGCGTCGTTAACGGGTTTCGTTGTGCTCGACCCCGCGGGCAGCTCCGGGCTGTCGGTCCGGTGCTCAGTGTCTTGTCTGGGCCTTACAGGGCGCGAGTGGCGGCTCTTGTTGAGCGGGGGCCGCGGGGATTACTTTGAAGGGTCGTCGCTGCCCTCTCGCCGGGTTGTCGTCGGGGGGCCGCGACTGGCCTCGGGGACCTCCGTCACGAAGGGGGCGACCTTCGCGCGGAGGTCCTCGTCTCGTGGCAATCAAGCTTCCGCTGTACGGAGGCGTCTAGTTGACGTCTGGCACGCGCCTGTGACGTGCGCCACCTCGCAGCGCCCTCAGCGGCGATCCTAGCAGGCTCGGAAAGCCCGCCATCTTGGAACGCAGCTGGCTGCGCAGCGAAGTCCTGCGGCGGTCGGGTGAATCCGGTTGGAGCAGAGGTGCTCGGTCCTGCAGGACGATCTTGGGCGACGAGGCGCTGACCAGCAGGTCCGAGGCACCGGGAGCCACGCGGCAGAAGGCCGCTTCGAGTAGCGCTTCGGACTCTTCCTTCTCCGGGATGGGTAGCAGCAACGTGGGCCGCCGCACGTGCAGGTCGCGGAACCTCTCGAAGCGCGACGGTGGCCGCGGCTTGGGTGGCGGCGGCCGTACCGTGAGCGGCAGTACCGTCGGTGCCGTGACGCTTCCCGCCGGACTCACTCGGTGCTGGCCACCACGGCGGCTGCGCACCTCGGCGGGCGGAGGAGCCAGAACCACGCTGGACAACGCTGCCGGGCAAAGCACTGCGCCGACGCTGTTCGCCGTTGTTGACGGCGCAGTTGGCGAAGACGGTGACTTGACTGGCGGAGGAGGCTGGAGCCTGGGTGGCGTGGGCCGTTCCGGTGGTGTCTTGGGCGGCGAACTAGCCGGGCGTTCTTTCGGTGATCCGCCAGGGCTCTTCGTCTTCGTCGTGGCGGACGTCCTCGGAGGTGGCGTCGTTGACTTGACCACTTCTTTCTCTGGCGTGCCGATAGGAGATTCGGGCACTGGTGTCCTGGGGCTTCGCGCCGGCAGTGGTGGTGGTGGGCAGGCCGCCTTCGGTGGCTGCATCGAAGGCGAGCCAACGGGGGGCGGCGGGTGAACGACTGCTCGCGTTAGCCCGCTGCGGCGCCCTCTGACCACCTCGGGAGCATCCTCGGGGCTCGCCGGGCAGCTCGACGTTGGGCTCGAGGCTCCCGAACTGGTCGGTTGCGGCGAGGAGAGGCGTCGGCTGATAGAGATGCTGCCGCTGCTCGAGGAGGCCGCCTCGGGCGACGTGAGCGTGGAAGAACTGGCCCCGGCACTCCTATGTCTGTGGAAACGGCACGCTTCGGCACTGTGCCGGTAATGGCTGGCGGGCAGCGGCTCAACAGGGCCGCGCAGATCCTGCGGCCAGGGGTTGGCCGGCCGGGTCTGTCCCAACGCTTCGCAGGGTGCCAGCAGGGCCCTCGCGCCCGGCGTGACGGGTGTAGCGTGGCCGTGCGACGAGTGCTTAAGGCGCACAATTTTGGTGCGGCAAATGACGCAGCGCAGGGGCAGCACGCGCTGCGACACGGCCACCTGGATGGTCTTGACGAAGCACTTGCGGCAAACGACGCGGTGGCCACACGGGAATGTCTGCATGCTAGCCTTGGCTGTCACGCAGACTACGCACTGGAACAGAAAGGAAAAAGAAAATGAAAAGCGAGGATTTAGGCACACTCTTGCAAAGCAGCCTGCCATGTAACAACGTTATGTTTGCTATCATTTGTTCCTTCGTTCAGTCGCTATACTTTTCCTCCTTGGCCCAATGGTTAGTGGTACGGTTAGGCTGCCTCTTTATCGACCAGATTTGCTACTTTGTTTCGTGTAGCTATAGCTGGCATTCAGTGTGCTTAGACTCAATTGTCACCGCTCTTTACGGCATAGCAGTGGTTTATATAGTGTACATCTCTACAGAAAACCGGGTTGATGCTGTATGGAGCGCTGGGAGTTATTCCCACTGATATCTCCTTATAATCCGTCCTCTGATTCTGTTTTGTGAATCTAGAAGCTCTGTAAAATTTATTCGTTCCATCGTGGGTAGAAAACCGGCAAAATTTGTTCCAACTCGATCATCTCCAACTCAACTCTCCAACTCAGTCACAGAAGGCACTACCTTAATGCCTGTGCTGTACTCACCTCCTCCTCTTGGCTTGTAGCCAACTCCGGTTCATGCTCTTCAAGCTTGGTGAGCAGCTTGTCCTGCATATATGTAACAATGTTACAATTACTAAAAAGCGCATTGTCATCATCAAGTGACTATAGAGATCAAACAAGCTAGTGCTGTGCAAAGTTTTCCCATCAGTAACATGATATACTTATCATGTATGTTACGATTAACGATAATGCAATCAAGTGTGGCTCATACCCGTAGTGCTCGGCCCGTGGCATGGTGGTGTGCGCCACAGATATTTGAATCTTATAGAGCCTATATTAATCAAGGACAAACTAAAGTAGATATTAAACATTTGCTTAGAACACAACTGAACGATAAGAATGGCATACCACTGAAATGTAGACACAACAAGCACACGCACAGACGAACGCGCATAATCTCCGAAGACAACCTACCAAACGGTAGGGGGGGGGGGGGGGGCGGTGCTATCCTAGACATTGTCAAATTCCACCATCTCGGCTGTTCTGATTGGCTCAGAGGGCAGCTACAGGCTCTCTGATTGGCCCAAAAATGCCGTCATCACAGAATTTGACAAGATGGCGGAATTCGACGGTGTCCAGTATGGCAACTCCGGGCAGCCCAGGTGCGCAGCACGCTGCATGCTACCACTATACGGCGTTCCATACACCAGGTAGAACACTGTGGAGGTTATCGAGACTTCATGCAGTGGACACAACCCCACCTGGAAATAGTTATCTTTTTCGCACCCACAGTGTGATTTTTCCTCTCTTTTATGCTGACCAACAAGTACATGCCTTTGTTGGTTAGAAATAATCAACTCGTTTAAACGACTCTGAATATGTTGTATTTCTTTTAGTGTCTCTATACGTCTTCGCTTCTTTTTCCCTTTTTTTTTTTTGATTTGTGTCCTCCCGCGACGCTACATGCGCTGGCCTCGTGCGAGCGTGCGAGCACTTACAACGGCGAAAGGCAGCTATGTATAGTCTTTTACTATTGTAGTAGGCGAAAATGCCAGAGGCCCGTGTACTGTGCGTTGTCAATGCACGTTAAAGAACCCCAGGAGGTCTAAATTTCCGGAGCCCTCCACTACGGCCTTTCTCTCCTTCCTATCTCTCAGTCCCTTTCCCCTTCCCCCACGGACGCTTAGCCGTGCTCCCTACATGGGCTGCAGAAATTAGCGTCCTTTCCTAACCGAACCACAATCATCATCATCATCATCATCATCATTGTAGTATGGAACTCTATGCAGCTATGAGACGTGCGGAGTTGCATTTTTTGGTGTCCTAACTCCTCGAGTAGCCTGTACGGCATCACACCTGGTCTGTGGAACTGAGTACAGACTGTACATGAACTTGAACTTGAACTTGAACTTTATTTTTCGCATCTATACATTGTACAGATAATAGGGACACAGACAAAAAGCCACATTACGGCTTGACGAGGTCTGTGTCCTTTTTTTTGGCAACAAACAGTTGGCGGGCAAGATAAAAAATGCAATGCATGAACAGATTCGTGTACAGAGAAAAAAAACACACACACACACACACACAGTAAGAAATAGAGATAATTTAAAACACTTGCATCCGAAAACGATGAACAAATTTATATACAAAGTTTGAAACGCGTCGCTATACACCTTCAACACAAAAATATACAAAAAAATACATAGTAAACATACGAGCATAAGAAATATTCACTAATGAATACACAAAAGTTCAAAAACGCTTCGCCGTGTACTTTTAACATAAAATGCATGTTCATTGAAAACACAATAGCGAATAAGATGTATGATCGGCACATCCAGATCCTTCGGGAGGGGAAATATGGCAATTAATGAAGAGAGTTTAGCAAAGATGGTAAGGCATGATATAGCATTTGTTTTCCATAATTTCTTCTACAATGTGGAACATACCAGGTTTCTTTGTGACGTGTACTGAACGTGCTTGAATTTAATGTAATAAATAAACCTGTCGCGTCAGCACGGTTCTTATGATATTGTCTGTATAAGGTCAGTTAACGGTGCTTCTTTTTTTTATTATTTAAATGTGAAAACATGGGAAGGTAGGCCACGGTCCGAGCACTTTACTCAGTGTGAGAGGCCCTCTATCGAGGCTATTCTGATGCGTGTTAACCGCTCTCACAGCGCTGTAATAATTACAGTACATATGCTCTACTATCGCTCGGCATGCTTTTGTCCAACCCTGCTCGATTCCCATAGGAATACATTAACGAAGGACGCTTGTTGTTGTTGTTGTTGTTGTTGTTGTTGTTGTTGTTGTTGTTGTTGTTGTTGTTGTTGTTGTTGTTGTTGTTGTTGTTGTTGTCGTCGTCATCGTCGTCGTCGTCTCTTGGGTATTGGCACATACCCAGGAGGGGGATTGGCCGCACTACAGGTAATTATATATAGAACGGGAAAATCAAAAAGGCCAAGACTAAACCTAAGAAAAAAAATATGTGAGGAAGGAGTTCTAATTGTAAGAAAAGAAATTAAAGTTTATTAAAGAACACCTGTGATCAGCGCACAGTAGCGTGCGTTTCTTTCGCTTCGACAAAACGGGCGTCCGTGCATTAAACTGAGTGCCGACGTTACGTCGTACCATGAGCTACCATTCAGTGGCCATGGTGCTGAAGACTTTGCATGGTTAGCCGAGGGTAAGCGTGCACCCATTCACGCACTTTGCACAATGACGTTCATCCTATACCCCAACACTTTGTTGATTCTGGAACAACTCGTCATGGGTGATTGCATCGCTGAATGCTTCGCATGAGAGCGACGCCCACAAACAGTGGAATCTGAAGGATCTTTTAAAGACGGAGCGGAATACAAAGGACCACGTGCTGAGTATACAATTTCCTTTCCAAATCAAATCAAATCTTTATTCGTAGCAAAAATATAAACGCATTGCGTTAGAATATACAGAAGGAGGTCCCATAGCACAAGGCTGAAAGGGGACCTCCTGACAGAGAATTACATGTTGTTAAGGGCATCAAAACGGCAACTGAACAGTGTTGAGTAGTGGTTGACAGTTATAGAAACAGCGCAAACGTACAATAAGAATGGCAGTAAAAATGGCAACAAAACAACATTAAGTATATATATACGTGGCTATAGATATAACGCAAACGTACATGAGTATGAAATCTAACAATAGCACGCACGGTAATCAACCTAAATTTAAGGAAACGCAGATATGGAAATACATATTACCTATGAGTGTAAAATAAAATCAACAAGCTCTTTTTTAAACGCTCCTAATGGCAATTGTTTAATGCTGAGTGGTATTGTATTCCAGAAATGCAGAGCTGCAAAGATGGTTGTGTGTTTGCCATAGTTAGTACGTGCATGTGGTAGTAAAAAGTTGTTATTTGAGGCGAACCTAGTGGGATTAGAGTTTACGAAATGTATTTTCTCAAAAATGTTCGCAGTTAGTGTACCGTTAAGATACTTAAACACAAGAATCCCCAGTTTACACTTGAATAAATCGCAAACTGTTAGTACACTATACTGCTGAATTCCAATTTCCGTACATTCCTTTTTTTTTTTTTTTTGTCCCGTCCCATTCTCTAAAGCTTTCCGAATTTTCTGAGCTCGTCGCGTGTGATTGCCTGTGTTCGTCAGTCCGCGTTTAATGGGCATTTTCGAAAGGTTAACTGAATTTTGGCACTGGTGCATCGATGAGTTTGGATGTCTATCCGTGTGCACACTCAAAATGTGCACATTCCATCAGTGATAATTTGTTGATTAAATGGTAAGTGCTTTTTTTTTTTTCGACAGATGCATGGTAGATTGATTTCTGGGGTTCTACGTCCCAGAACAACGACATAATTATGAAAGACGGCGTACTGGAGGGCTCCGGAAATTTCGACCACCTGAAGAAAACCGTTGACACCCGACGACGATAACAACAACGACAAGAACGCGCAGGGCGTGCCACAGACGAAAGAAAAACGCGCTGCAGGTCGTGCGGAAGTGCGTCACAGTTCTGCGTGCTCACGTGGTCAAATTTCTTTACCCCATTGCGAACTCTAGGTGGCGTCAGTTGCACCCGGATGCTTGTCGTTTTTCGAGCTCTGCAAAACTGGAACTGAAACTAGTCGGTAATGAACAGGCCATAGATAATTATCTGTCGCTCGCTGGAGTGATTGATATGCCGTGTTATGACTAACAGGTCCCCAGCTACATATTGCAGCACACACACACACACACACACACACACACACACACACACACACACAAATCACACAAATATTCTTGCGTGAGCTCTTTAACGTTATCGCTTCAAGAATATACACGTACCTTGGCGAGCGAGTTTGATGACCTTTAAAATTAGCCGCTTTCAACCGCATTCATAAGTGCGCTTTCTTTGATTGATCTCTTCAGTCCTGCTTCACAAATTAACAGAATTAAAACATGTTAGCTAGTTGAGACGATCCCAATAACCGACGAGCGGAAAGCGTAACCGCTCAATCGCCCAGCAAGATTGGACAGCACACGTAGCACAGAGCAACCACCAATCGCATACGCCTGCGTTCGGAATGACCTTGTTGACTTGCGCGACCCTCTGCACACCTGTAAGACTGTTTGCCCAGCCGCCAGCGATCGCAGCGTCCGCTCAGATATTACATGTTGCACCTGGGGTGCTTTACGAAGATTGCTTCTACAACAACACGACGTCATGCTGGTCGTTCCAGGAAGCTCTCCCGATAATCGACCCGCGGTTGCTGTTTGCCGGCTACGGCGCCTGCTATTGCTGGACCCAATTGATTGCAGACGCGATACCTGGTCCTAATAGCCACGTCTCGGTGGATACAAAAGCAAAGCCACGGTAAAGGTACACGCGTTCGTATGTATATACGCACTCTCCGGATTTGAAAAATTATTTGGCACTTTCCTGCGTACACAGTCGCGTCACGTCGGCTGTGAGATAAAAATAATCGTTTCAAGTTTAGCATAACGTTGCCGTAAGTTGCTCTCACACTAGCAGTCATGCGTGGTTCTGCGCCACATTTTCCTCAATGACTGACCCGCACTGTCACGAGGCGAGTGCTTTCCCACGCACGTCTGCGGTGAGTCATACCAGCCAGGTTCCTCGTCGACTTGGGTCGACCCGAGCCGCTCGATAGTCTCACGTGTCACGTACACGCAGCTATTTCCTGACTAAACATGCCTCTGTCATTCCAAATGCAAAGCTCCGCCTTTCTGCTCGGTCAACATGGCGCTGAGGCCATGCATGGTGCGTCGGTTCAGCCTGAAGTGGCCACGTTCTCGTACGCAGAGCAGCCAAGCAAAAGACGTTTATTGCAAGGAACGTGTGCAATACATAGCGCACAGAAGGAAAGGGGGAAAGGGAAGCAAGTGATAAGTAAGTGTGCACGGCATTCATCGGCACGTGCGGTGCACGACGATATAACAGTCTCCTCTTCTCCTCAGTCTCCTATTCTCAGAAATCTAGAAAGCGCAGGCTCTGAGTATGAAATTCTATATGCTCTGACCGGTTTCCTAGGGGCATATTGCTAGGGCTCTGAAAGACAGCGGGATTTAAATGCAGCTGGACCTGGGACAAACGATTAAAGAGCTGAGTTAACCTGAGAAGATGCCAGAAGGGATTAAGGTTTAATGAAGTTAATCGCGTATTTCTTCACTGCACTAGGTATAACTGTTAACACATTTTATCCCTAGGCACCACCACATGATGACACTTCTGAGAAGGGTCGCGTTTTCCTTGTGACTGACACCGAATTTCGTGAAACAGCCGGTTATGACATTCAGATCTAACGTCGACGTAAGTGTCGCCATGTTGTGAATGCCCTAAAATGTCCAGAATACGCGAATGAAGCAACTTTCTTGCGTATATTAGAGTGGCTGGCTTTCAGACGAAACTGTCTTCGGCCACTTAAGTGAACACTGAATGCGAGGTGTGTCTCAAAAGATTATGCAATGAGTCAAAAGAAAACAAACAAACAAAAAAACATTGCGAGTCGGTGCAGTGGCGCCGCCGTTTCACTTGTTCCACTACACTCGAAAGGACGACGTACTTGGCTTACAGCATACGAACCGGACTGCTATGTTCCAATGCATAGTTTCGTGCTTGCGTAATGTTGCTGTGCTGTTATTCATCGTACATGTGGCTCTTATACACTACGGGGTATCGACCAAGAGACGGGTTGTGTAACCCGCTTCTCGTCTTTGTCGAAACAGAGATCGAGAAACAGACGTAGCAATGCATCAACATTCTCGCTTATAGTTGAGACAGAATGGCGCAGAAATTCATCAAATGTTGCAAGATCTCTATGCGAAGGACCCTTACAAAGAAAGGAAATGTGTGAGTCCCGAGTTTTTTGGGGGGAAGGCCGTGAAGACACCAAGGGGGACGCAAGATCGGGGCGCGCCTCCTCACCGCGAGTAGATGACAACATCGATTGCGCGCGCTCCGCATCACTCGGTGACCTTCCAACTGTGTGTTATAGTATAACGGAAAGAACGCTATAGGCTTGAGTAACTCGTTCAACGAAAGTTGTCTGAAACTTTCAAATCGCGATGGATTCGCTTCATCATGGCACTGATGTACTATACCGTCCTATGACCAAGAATTGCGGCGTAAGGAAATAAAATGACGCATTGACTGAAAAACACTTGTGGCAAGTACGATGACTTCCTGCAAAAAGTCATCACCGACGATGGAACTATATCACTGCAAATAGCAACATCGAGTCGAAGTTGCACAGAAGAGTACAAAAACAAAAAGAAAAGAACATGGATGAGCCATGACAAGAGGACATTGTAGAAAACACAAAAATCAGCCACGTTGATCGTGTGTTGCATCTGGAGGTCACGCTGTCGGGGCAGTTATTGTCATCAAGCTTCGGAGAGATTATGTGCGCCGCGTGCAAGCAAGTTTTTCGAAAGAGGGGAGCTGAGTTCTCCACCATGATGGCGCGTCTGCGCACTATGCATCGGAAGTCCAGGAATTCCAATTCAAGCTCAGAAAGGTTCGTAAGTTCAATTTTCCGCTAGTTGGCACGCTTCTGGAAATTTTTTCTTAGGGAAATATTTCAGCGTAAGATGTTCTTGTGAAGAAAAGCCTTGCGATACGCAATTGTATCGCTCAGCTGAAAAACCCTCCTTTAAATGCACAGATTTAGTCCTCTGCGACTATCTTTGCTTCGCAAATGCAAACTTCACGCGTGTTTCGTCTGGGAAGGCATTTTGGGGATGTGATAATCCGAAAAAATGAAACTAAAAAAGAACATCGGCACTGGTGGATTCAACAGAGGAAAACATACAAACGTAAATCTGACATTAGAAGTGCATTAAGTGCATGATTCTGAGTGCACTAATGGTGATCATATTGACTTGTCTAAGTATTGTCAAATAGTTTTTTTTTTTAACCCGCGCAAACATTTAAGACAGACTACGCTGTTCAGGGTATGCGTATTTTCATAAAAAGCTCTTAGGCTAGACTTCTTCGTAATAGTCTAAGCCAATCCTGGCGCTCGACATATCGTTGGCCAAAGCTACTAGCCATTGGCAAAGAGCGCTTACGACTTTTTATCATTGCGCATTCCACCTATATTGAACTATATGTTAGTAAAAACAATCCTTATCAAGATAGTCTGCATAGGAGACGACGCAATTATGTCGCACAGCATCGCACCGAAAGTGACTGCTGCGCAACATGTATTTTACGATTATCTCGCCCATAATCATAACTATTGACCAAATTTATGGCACGTGTATCAGTCAAATCGTAATCTTTAGGCTTAGAGTGTCAGCTAAGAGGCATTAGTAAACAAAAGCTCTCGTGAACATCTCTCGTATTTCAGCTCTTATTGTCCCCGATTCGCTTTCCCAGAGCGCAACACACACACACACACACACACACACACACACACACACACACACACACACACACACACACACACACACACACACACACACACACACACACACACACACACACACACTGTAATATCTTCAGCATGCGCAGGCACGCACCCAAAACACGGCACACGTATTTTCAACAATTACCGTGCCCTGGAGTTGTAAAATACACATCGCACTCCATTACAAACGACCACGCACGCGCGACGTTATGACCATAGCCTAGCTCTGCGGTCGCTGTACAGACTGCTGTCTACACGCTATGGCGCTGCAGTCGGTGCCAGAAAGTTCCACTGCAGCTTGCATTTTTTTTAGCCCGCGCTTATACGGCTTTGCGGCTGCAGCACGGGCCACGACAGCGCAATATAAACGAATCACTGCGCGCGCTTCTTTTTCGACTGTCTCGTTATTATTTTTTCTTCCCCCGCGGTCCGCACGGCCTTCACGGCTCCTTCTCGAGTAAAGAGCACGGGGGCTTGGCCCTGCCGCTGTTCTCCGGAGAGAGTGAAATGCACCGCGTCATCACTGGGATAAAGAGAGAGGGAGAGGGAGGGAGAGGTCCCGGTACCGCGGCGCACCATCAGCCGAGGGAACCGCGTCCTCGGAGGCAAGGCAAGCGCTTGCGCGGCAGCTGTCCTGCTGCACGCGGCAGCCGCCCCTCTCGGGCTCCGATTCCACGGGGCCAAAGCCGAGAGCCCGGGCTTCGCTATTGATTCCCGGGGGAGGGAGGTGGTGACGTCAAACGGCGGTGGGTCGAGCCAATCCCTCCTTCTTCTTCTCCTTCCTTACTTCCTTCTCCTCCTCATCCGAGTCTGGGTCCCCCGCCGCTTTGCTGCTGATCGAAGGCCAGAGAGCTCGCGCCTCTGCCGGCTGCCTCTCTCTTCGGGCTGTGTCCTTTTTCCCGAACCTCTCCTGCCTGCACTACCCTCCCTTCGTCGACTGGTGACCCTTAACAGAAGCGCCACCTGTCGACTAGAGCGGCGGCGTTGAGTGGCGCCTGCTGTGCCACCGAGTCTTTCCCGACCGCCAAAATAATGATACGACAAAACACGGACCTCTGTCGGGGTTTTGTTCTTTCCGCCGCCATTGATGCGCAAGTGTATGAGAGAAGCCAGTGCGTCATTGCATATCATGATTGCAAGGTCTATGACAGCACATCCCTACCCCCCCCCCCCCCTTTTTTTTTTTACCGGCAGACAGCGTTACACGTCACAGAGAAAAGTTAAAAACGACTGACATTTCGAGGCGTTTCCCAATACTCTCATTATTAACGGCCATGGTACAAAAGAGAATGTGGCAACGTAAGTGTCACTTGTTCCGTTGTTGTCCGGGTCAACCGCGCAGCACCGAGACAAAAACAAAACAAAAAAAAAAAGGTTGTGGGGAATACACAAACATTATAGCACCGACGCAAGCTTTGAAGCAAACTACAGTTAGCTGTCAACCAGCATGTAGTGAGAAATAAATTCCTTGAAGGACGAGAAAATTTCCCTATTAGTCTTCACGAAACTCGACCTCCTTACGTTTAGCACTTGGCCCTGAACAGGCTCTTTCTTCTTAACCTGAAGCGTCGAACGAACTCTGTTCCACAGGCTGGTGGACTCGGCTAAGTTGGTCCACTGCTTGTACTGCCTTGAGTTGGGAAGACGTTCGAGATGATTTGCGCTGGCGATTCGAAGTTATAGGTCTTTGAGAGTTCTAACTTGTCGCTAGCACTCGGACTTGTGAATTTCGCACACGCTTCGCGAATGCCCTTCCGAAGGATTCAGCCACCCACATAACTTCTGTGACACAGCTGGGCAGACCCCTCGTATAGCGTGCCAAGACACAACTCTGGCCTTACACACGCCAAGGCAATCGCGGCAACCAGACAGTCTGGGTTGAGGCAACACAAAGGAAAGAGCCCTGAGTAAATGAAGATAGCAAGTTGAGCTAGCTGATTTGATTCATCTTGAAGTTCTTAACAGCGCAACACAGAACAAAGGCAAAAGGAAGGAAAACAACGACAACAACACGTCTCTTACTCTCAGCTGCAAGTGCCCGAGGATGGCACTGGCCGGTGCGAACGTTGACGTTGTAGTGATCGTGTATGGCTGTCCCCCACATATCCACCTAAAACAAAGCTATTGTAGCCCGAACATCGGCAGGCTTTGTCTCGACAAACAAAATTCCCAGAGATACTCTTGATCTTATTCAGTTACGTGCTATTCTGATTAATTCAACAATTTGTAATCAGTAAAAAAATAAGCCAGATCTCACGCCCGTGAGATATGAATAAGCAGCGGAGCTGGGGCAATGGTGCGGAGTTCGCTACCACTGTCGTGTAACAGTGCGGTGAGGGCAAGGCTATGGGTAGTGGACCGAAGGCAAACGCGGGTCCGGTTTTACCGCATGCAAAATCCGCAACTTTTCTTTCTTTCTTTCCTTTTTCTCCTTCGCATAATCACCATCACGTGGGTCGAGGGCAAGAGCGGATCCCCCCTTCCCTTACGCTTGACAGCTTCGCTGTCAACTGCCAACGCCACTCCGAACGATTTTACCTCGACCTGAAGCATGCTACAAAATGTCAGGGAATTGAACAATATTTGCAGGATTGTTTATCGATCCCCTCCATACCTGCGATGCGTCCGTGGTGGCAACTATAATGCACCACTATCAGTAAAATTGTTATCCTTTTCTACGCGTATGAGGCCATCTATTCATTGCGTTTAGCACTATTTGGTGGCGAATATGCCACTTTCTCATTCCCGCATAATCGTTTTCATGGACCGATCAAGATGATAACGCAAGAGCAACGACAACAAACGCCTCCTAGGCATAGCCATATAGGTAGAAGCGGCACTAGCCACAGGGTGTACCATGGCGTTCCACCGCAGATTTTAACCGTGATAAGAAAGTTTGAGCTAGTTCCACTGCAGTGAAAGCTGCACGAATTGCGGAGCAGTGATTCGATTGATTTCAGGGGTTTTACGTCCCAAAACCGCGATTTGATTGTAAAGGACGCCCTAGTGGAGGGCTCCGGAAATTTCGACGAGCTCGGGTTGCTTAACGTGCATGGACATCGCATCGTACACCGGCCTCAACATTTCGCCTCAATCGAAAAAAATGCAGCCGCCGCGGCCGACATTCGATCCCGCAACCCTCGGATCAGCAGCCGAGTACCGTAGCCACTAGACCACCGGGGCGGGGCCGGGGATTCTCTGACGTGCACTGTCATCGCACAGTACACCGCCCTCAATGTTTCGTCTCCATCGAAACGCAGCCGCCGCGGCCGGGAGTTGATCCCAATACCTTCGGGTCAGCAGCCGAGTGCCATGATCACTAGGCCACCGTGGTGGGGTTAGCTTGCGCTGTAGACGCTTCCGTTAGAAGCAGGTGGGAGTTACACCAGACGGGATGGCGAGGGAAAGCAATGAGAGAAAGAGTATGAAGAGCTTGTACAAAAGAACTTGGAATGTTAAGTAGTGGAACTGATCCCCGTGAAGAGGCGGTGTGGGGTCAGAAGATTGAATTAAATTGCAGTTGTCTGTCTGTCTGTCGAAACCAGGGCTTGGGATGCCGCAGTGGCCGACTGCCTTAACCGCCGATGTTCTAAATGTGCACCGGACTGTTTGAGCACACAACCGTTTAAGGCTTCACTCTCGACTCAGAAGAAACCCTTCTCTCACTTGTAGGGCACAAAAAGCACCTCTAACTAACACACAAGTGACGCTGCCTTTATGCTATAACCAATGTATGTATCGTGAAATGGATAATTGTTGTTGTTGTTGTTTTGTGGAATTTTACGCCCCAAAACCAGTTCTGATTATGAGAGACGCCGTAGTGGAAGGCTCCGGAAATTTCGACCACCTGGGGTTCTTTAACGTGCACTGACATCGCGCAGCACACGGGCCTCAACATTTCGCCTCCATCGAAATGCAGCCGCCGCGGCCGGGATTCGATCCCGCGACCCTCGGATCAGCAGCCGAGTACCTTATCCACTAGACCACCGTGGCGGGGCAATTGAATAATAAACGATTGAATTGAATTGAATAAACTGACAGGTAAGGACACAAAGGGAACTATATGTTCGCACAGTGCATGCAAAATGAATCATATCCAGTTCTTAAACTGAAACATTACTCTTGTTACTACGTTTATTCGTGCCAGATGTTATGCCACACGTGCTCCTGTAAACACTTGTGCGTCCTTCTGCGGCGTGCCTTTCCCTTTACACATATAACCAATTAACCTCAATTATACAGCGAGCGTGTTGTTAGAAAACATGCATACAAAAGAGCTGTTGCAACAGGAAGGCCGCACAGGGCCAGACATAAAACAGCTATGAGAACGTGGCTTGGGACTGGCACAACAGCGGATGAAAGACGTGCGCCGAATTAAGTGGCTGATAAGGATGTCACTGCTCTGAGTTGCGACATGGTAGTACGTACTATACTTTTCGTGCACGACGGCTGATAAAGGCCATGAATGGCGAACTGCTGCATTAGCACGAGGCGGCGACGGGGGACACAGATAAGATAGGCGGTGACGAAACACGAGGTCGTGTCTTGTGGAAGCATACTAAGTGCTTGTTACGGAGCGCTGAACACGCCGAACACCTGCATGGCATCCTCGGCGTGTTGGATGAAACAGGATATTAATATGAGGAGACACGCTGATCTGTGCGTGCTTGCGCTCGGGCTTAGTAATATACTAATAATTTCTCTTGTTCTACGTCCCAAGATCACGGTATGACTATGAGAGACGCCGTCGTGGAGGGCTTCGGAAATCTCGACCACTTGGTGTTCTTTGACTTACAGTGACATCGAAATATCTACACTACTGGCCTCAATCAACATTTCGCCTCCGTCGAAATGCAGCTGTCGCGTCCGGAAGTCAATCCCGCGACCTTCGGATCAGCAGCCGAGTTCCACAGCCACTAGACCACCGTGTCGGGCGTGCGCGCTTGTGTGTGTGTGTGTGTGTGTGTGTGTGTGTGTGTGTGTGTGTGTGTGTGTGTGTGTGTGTGTGTGTGTGTGTGTGTGTGTGTGTGTGTGTGTGTGTGTGTGTGTGTGTGTGTGTGTGTGTCGGGCGGGGGGTGTATTCACAGGCCGAATAAGTATAAGGTTAATTGCGACGGCGAAATATGCACACATTAGAAAGAAAAATGGGAGATAACAATTGAACGCATGGGTCAGAGCTCAGACCTGCGAGTTAATTTTTGTTTTATTCGGTTCTATACAGTTCTACGCTTGTACAGCACCGCACTTAAAGTACACAAGCATTCTGAAATATCGCTTTGATTAAATTGCTGCCGCGTGGACCGGAAATGAACTAGTACCAAGCATGCTCTTTTTCCTGGTTTCAGGCGTATTATTACACAGCGCATAGATTTGCAATTTCCTCTTTCTTGCATATAGCGTTTGGCGCTTGATTTTCCCAAATATCATAAGTATTTAGGATGTTCAAGAAAATTATGATACAATTAGCGAAGACAGTTTCTACTGTTACTACGTTTGAGGTTTCCTTGTTTTCGAAAGCTGTAGACCTCAATCATGAAAAGCAGGCGCAGAACTTTAGGTTCGTATAGTGAGTGGTTATTAGTCTGTCAACTACTACGCAATTTTTCAGTGACATAATACCGACAGACGCAATGAATGTGCGTCATATTCACACTGAAAAATGTGAATTACGCACAAGAACCACGAAATTTCCGCGAGGTCTCGGCGACTTTTATTGCGCAAATAAATGAAAGAAACTAAACCTTCGCAACAAGCTAGGTCATGTAACTAAAATAATTATTTGCTTAAAATTAGTACGCCCTGTGCAATCTTTCTTGGATCATGCTATTAAACTTCGTTTTCTAACAAGTTAAAATGTATGTACAGCGAACAGAGATAATCATGATTTGCATACATAATGCATGTAAAAAACTTTCTTTTCAATGTGGTCGTATTTTCGGTTGATGCGAGAAATTTACTTACCCTTTGCAAGTATAGATATTGCAGCTAGCTCTGACATCAATTACGAAGATATTAGGGGCGAAGCTCCTTAGGGCGTGGGTCTGTCCTTCCTCCGATGTAGTATGTAGCCACCTGTAGTTTTATGAAGTGCTCACTAGATGGCGTGACGGCGCCGCGGTGCTCGCTTCATTCAGATGTATGGGAACTCGTAGCATGGGAGTCTGTCTGTCTGTCTGTCTGTCTGTCTGTCTGTCTGTCTGTCTGTCTGTCTGTCTGTCCGTCTGTCTGTCTGTCTGTCTGTCCGTACGTCTGTCTGTCTGTCTGTCCGTCCGTCCGTCCGAGCGCTGCGGTGCTGCTTAGCTAGTACGTGAATTGATCAATAGATGGCGCGGAGGCGCTCGCTGCATGCTCTAGTGTGATAGGAGAGCGCTAGATGGCGACACAGTGTTTGTCACGTCTTTGATGATGTACCGGGCAAGATTCACGGAAGATTCACGGTTTTTACCGATGAACATCCGGAGCTTCGCCCACTCATCATCATTCACTCCGTAGATATGCGTGGATTTTAGTTTTTTGAGATAACCGGCACCGGGATTGCCTGAACGTGAATCGTAATTTGTAATCTTGTTTTCTTGCATTGCACCTAGTCAGAATTTACGTGGTACGTTAAAATGATGACATTCGAGGCGTAGAAGAATCTCCGACTGCTGCCATTTCTGAAATCAGTGCTCGTAATGCCAAAGCTGCAAAGTGCTCTTCTCAAGATTCATGTTTATTGTGTAGCTCTCCTAAAACTTGGCAGACGCTTTCAAAATGCCACAACAAATTTTGAATTAGTACTATTGAAGAGCCCAGATTCAAAAACAAAGCACACATGTGTCCGGGAATAGAATCATTCGAACTTGACCGTAACAAACATTTAAAAACTAAATCATTAGTAGCATTTATTATTATTATTATTATTATTATTATTATTATTATTATTACTATTGGTGGTGGTGGTTGTGGTGGTGGTGGTAGCAGCAGCAGTAGTAGTAGTAGTAGTAGTAGTAGTAGTAGTAGTAGTAGTAGTAGTAGTAGTAGTAGTAGTACTTATACGAATACGAACTTGAAACGTAATGTGAGTGCTCTTTATGATCACTATTCTTATCTTTCTTGATTGCAAAACACTCACTCACTCACTCACTCACTCACTCACTCACTCACTCACTCACTCACTCACTCACTCACTCACTCACTCACTCACTCACTCACTCACTCACTCACTCACTCACTCACTCACTCACTCACTCACTCTCACGACGCCGGTGGCGGTTCCAAATGGATAGAATATTCGCCACGCCAGAACGATTTCTCCTCGCTGCTGTAAGAAAAAATATGCGTGTTCATTTGACCACGCGATCAATAATTTAACTCAGCTCACCGTCCATTGACGTTATAGAAGTCCCATTTGCAAACCATCTAAAACGAGGTAATTTGCACATTCGTTGCAGGACATCAGCATTCGTTTGCTCACGTGATCACAGCAATATTTGCGTTTACTTGTCAAGTTATTTGACTGCGCCAACTTATGCGCTCTTTCTTGAATACCGAAAACCGTCTCACGCAGTCAGAAAACTACTTGACTGCAAGCTTGCACAATTTAGTTGTCCCGTTGATGAATGCTAAAGAGGGCTCATTAAAAGAGCATTGCAGCAAGAACGATAACCACCGACACGTTGCATCGACGGGCGGGGTTCTCGTGCTGATAATGAACTCCTACTATCGGCGGTTGGGTTTTAACATTTATTATTTAGTGCAGAGTTCACTCCATCACGTTATCTGGCTTTATAAATTTACGGAAATTTTTATATTATGAACGGTGTCACCTTGAAAGCATAATTTTCTTAAACTGTTCAGATGCGAATCAGCTCTTGCCCAGTATTTCCTACGGCGCGGGACAAATAGGAAGAGAAGGATAGAACGTGAAAACAAATACACATGCTCGACTGTCTTTTTTTTCTTGAGTCTTTATCTTGCACAAATTATTTGAACTTCGCTCTTTTGTGGACCCCCTCACCACTTATCTCAAGATTGTAGTCGTACCTTTACAACTTACTTTCGAGTAACGGCGCTTGAAAGCGTGCTTTGCCACATAATGACTCTTTATGCGGGGAAGCTAGCTTTTTCAGAGAAAGGTGAGGGCATGGGGAATTAGACGCAACTTTCTTTTCTTTTTCCGTTTGGAAGTGGTCCCAAGGACATGAAGATAAATAAAAACGCATATTAAGGCCGGCTTCGATAATGTAAGTCGGTATGGATCGGTAGTGGGCATTCATGAAGCTATAGAATATAAATGAACAAAGAAAATGAACAAACATATTGAAAAGAAGACTGCGGACGGCTATGTTGCAAAACAAGAGCTTATTCGTCCCCGGGGTGTCGTCACAAGCGCTCAGCACGCAAGTTTAGCCGAACTAATGATCTCTTCGACAAAGCAAGCAAACACGGAGACGAACTTGGGCGCCCGGCAATACCTTCCGTGTAGAGACATTGCTGAGCTAATGTACTGCGTCCACGGATCGAAGCTGTCAGGTGTACTGTGATATTCGTTTTTTTTTTTCGAACAGTGATTTACAGAAGAATAAAGGGAAAGATATTGTCGGCCACGCTAAATCGGTACAATAGACAGGTACACGCGGAATGACGTGTGATGACGCAGACGCACTGAGTCGCAGTTGCACTCGTGTGCCCGCCACCGCACACCTACTTTCGCGTCACTTGTTTTCTCGCGCGGCTTTTGACCATCGTGACGTAAAAATAGTAGCGATCGTGCTTCTGTCCTGGACACTGCAACGCAAGCAACTTATAGTGTTCAGGGTACCCACCTACGCACGCCTACGCCTTATACAAACCGTAGGCGTACATATGTAGTCCGCGTAATAGAGTTAGCCCCATGTGCTGCACGAAGAGTGCTCTCGTAGGCAAGTGAGTTGAGCTGGAGAAAAGGCAGGGATGCTAACTAGAGGCGAGTTTATGGTTTGCTACTCTGCACTATCGCAACAACGGAGGTTCTATACAACAGAAAAAAAAGAACAGGAAAGGCTTTCTAGTTACATGGACCCACGAATTTGCTAATAAACGAATGCACTGACTGACTGAGCATCTCCTTAGCGACGGACAGGATCCAATGTCGAGACAAGTTGTGTGAAGCGCATTAAAAAACAAATGTGAAGCACTGGAACGTCTTTTTAGAGACGTGCTGTAGTTGCGACAAATAATTCTATTAGCACCAGAAGGGGAATTTTTTGCATGGTTACTAAACACAACCATATGAAATGTTTGAAATGTTTGATGCATATTATTCACTGTAGTCTGGGAATTTCGGCGAGAAAGCACTGTTTTGGAAGCCAATAATTCGCCATGTGACAATACGAGCCGTCCATCCAGGTCATAGGGCCTATAATAATATAGCACTAGTACAGTAAATACAAGTAATATAACATTCGGAAAGAGTTGAAAAGGTACAACAACAATAAGAAAAGAAGAAAAACACATGCGTACAAAGGTAGAACACGTACAAGGAAAGCCAGGTAACTAAACATGGCCATAATTTAGTAATGGTCATACTGCAGTAGTAGTAGTAGTAGTAGTAGTAGTAGTAGTAGTAGTAGTAGTAGTAGTAGTAGTAGTAGTAGTAGTAGTAGTAGTAGCGACGACGACGACGAACATCGCGATGAAAATAGAAAGCATTCGCGAAATCACAATTCTGCGTGCAATCCTTGTTCTCACCATCACTTACGACTACGGAAAACAGTTTTCGTTTTCTTTTATTGCTGTCGCAGCCCTCATGCTTCCTTTAGCGTCGGATGTGTCGCTAATGGGGAGGAACACTAGCGATAGCCGAGGTGTCTCCACGCCTCCGGCGCACGTTAAATGGAGAGCTGCTTTTTCTGTTTTTCCGGTGTCCACTGGCAGTGACAGATAGCACGTTGTCTCTCCCAGAACGCTGTCATTCTCATTCACACCACGAGCCTTTACTTCTTTTATTGTCAAGGCTGTCAGCGACAGAAAAGTAAAGCGCCCAATGAACGCATTCTCCTGGCTGAAATGGGCGCTGAAAGGCAAAGGCAATGAAAGAGCTCACTCTTCTGCTAACCAAGAACTACGATCGAATCGGCATTCGGATCGAAGTGGCGAGATCTCTACGACTGACGTTTTGAAACGTCTTTAATTAAAGAAATCGATAACCCCGCTTTCCAAGCACCTGTGTGCTTCGTGTGTCGCCACATTTGTTCTTCCTTTTTTCTTCTTTCTCTCGCCTACGCTGTTACTCCTTCTGTTTCTTTTTGTTTCTCACAGAAACAACTGTTATGCGGAGCTACGCCAAGTTTCATGGTTTCTGCAGCCAGTGTCTTTATCGCCTTATCCTACGAGAATAAAATTCTTAATTCAGGAGTTTTTTATTGTCCGAACAATATCTTGACTATGTTGCGTGTTCTAGGGGGAAAGCGGAGGGTGGCTCGTGCTGGCCACGTGGGTCTTTCTTTATCGTGTACCTCAGTATATGAGGGAGCTTTTGCACTTTCCTCATCAAAATTTTACACCCACGCGCAGTGCAAAACCCCGTACCTTGAGGTCATCAGCTGAACATAATAGCCCTTTTAGCCACCTCGGAAAGCACCAGAAAAAGTCAAATGCCGAGAAAAGAACTCTTACTCAGCAGTCGGATGTCGGCGTTAGACTAGTCGTGGTTTGGTAGATGTTGCCTACCAAATGACGTATGCTCACTGCCGTCGTCACAGTCATTGTTTCGCTGCTAGTCTAGTAACAGAAAATTGTCTGTCACAGTGTATGGACGTCTTCGTGGAGTCATTTAATGCTGCTTTGCATGAATGTTAAGACACTTTCTTACAGGACTTTTTCTAAACAATATGCAAAATACAAAACCTCGAAAATGCAAAACCTACTTGCAGTTCCAGCTACAGGCTTCCTACGAATAAGAAGGCGAGCCAACGAAGTAGACTGATTCGTTAACGATCGATGCCCACAGTGAGATTCGACCAGTTCATTAGTCTGCAACGAGGCACGGCAATATTCCATGTTTACCGTTTCAGATGGCATTGCTCATGCGATGTCCATCTAGTCTACGGAAATGTCGCAGCAAATTGTCTTTATATGTTACTCCATATTTAAAGGAAGAATGATTGCGCGCCGTGCGCCTGCTGCTTCTTCGATTCGACCCTCACGGCTGGCAAAGCACTTTCATGCTTCCTCTGTGACTAACCCGCTGTGGTATTTAACTTAGGCGCTACGGTGAAGCACTGCTAAGCTATAGGATGCGCGCCTGATTCTTGGTCACCCTGCGATGGTGGTGAAATGAAAAAATAAATAAATAAATAAATAAATAAATAAATAAATAAATAAATAAATAAATAAATAAATAAATAAATAAATAAACAGCGGGCTTAGATTTCAAGGCAAGTTAAAGATCCCCAGTGCCAAAAAAAAAAAAAAGGAGAACTATGAGCAAGGAGTTCCTAATTAACGCTTACCTCGTGATGATATCGTTGTACCGGCATGTAAAACGGCACAATTCAATTAATTTCAAACGAGAGCGACCGGGTGGCCTACGCGAGGGATTTCGTTTCCGAGCAAAGCACTGTGTTATCCCACGACACGCAATGTCCTTGCTCCGGGCCCATCAGGTCAAGGACCTCGAAAAAGAGAAAGAAAGAAAAATGTACGAACACAGCCGCAAGGTCCGCACGACAACGGAACAAGCGTATGGGCTTACAAATGACTGGAACGATACAGAGACGCAGCACTTCTCCCGAAAAAAAAAAAAAAGAATGGAAGGAATACACATCGTTACAGCTTCGGCGCACGTCATACACTTCCTTACACACGAGGCGACCGACCTCCCGCCGCAACTATTCGAGATGGGGGAGACTAGCCCGACGTGCTCGATCGCGGGTTCCGTATCTAAGGCGGCGGTGACTGCTGTAGTACTACCTCGGGCTGTCGTGTATCTCTCGCTCCAAGATCGCCTACGCCCGCCGCCTGTCTGCGTGATTACGGCGGCCGCAGGCTTCATTTCCGTCGCCTTATCTCTAGCGCCCGCCGCCCTGGGTACCGAAGAAGTGCGGCCCTGTACGTATATACACGATGCGTGCGCCCATCGTTAGCGCGAAGCGCACGTCGGCGCTCGACCTTTAACGTCGGTGCCCGGTATCGATCTATCTCGGGCGCCTCTTGTATATCGGACGGCAGAGTTCGCGTGTGTGTGTATCTTTGCCCAGGGCCGCGTGTAATCTTTGTTATTATTTTTTTTTGCACCCTTCATATTCGTGAGTGCGGTTTTCTCGAGAAAAAAAAAGAATTGAAATAAAACGTGCGCGGGTGGGTCGGGGTTGAGCGCGCACTCCCATCTCGATTCTGCGCCAGTGTGAGGGGGACGTTTCTATCGTCCGAGCTATGAAAGAGTCGAGCCGAACTCCGTGCGTTTGTTGTATTCATCTTGAAGCGAGGCGTTGGGAGCTTGCAGTGATGAATAAAATAACGACGTAATCTCTTCCTGCTTGTTTTGAGTGCCACGCGTGCTACAGCGCTCGTGTAACAGGGACGTCCACGTGAATCTATATAGAACAAATCGATCTTCGATGTATTGTTCGCCTCGCGTTTGCGATTACTCTTTCACTTTGGATACGATGAAAGTCATTGTAGTTATATAAGGAATAGTCATATTCGGTATTTTTTTTTTTTTTACGTGCATGACTGACACGTGGCTTTAGCCGATGCGACTGCAACGATTTGTGCGTGTAGTATGGCACATGACTTTCCGGGATATTTCA
The DNA here is from genome assembly GCA_013339685.2 of Hyalomma asiaticum. Classification (NCBI taxonomy): domain Eukaryota; kingdom Metazoa; phylum Arthropoda; class Arachnida; order Ixodida; family Ixodidae; genus Hyalomma; species Hyalomma asiaticum. The sequence goes on from JABSTT010001962.1 coordinate 31,988, forward strand.
GGCGAATGCCGTGAACATGTTTGGGACATGACACCTACAGCGGCACGGACAATTCTATTCTGTCTCGCAACATCTTCGGTCCTATATTGTGACTAGTAGGCGCACAGTATGGTGCAACCACTCTAACCACGACAGCCGAAGAGCAGGCACTCTGGTATCGACTGCAGCTGGCTTACTGCCAACCGTAAAAAAAAAAGAGCTCCGACACCGGGAGATACCACGCAGACATACGTCAGTGGCATTGTATACACGTGGGTGTAGTTCAATTGGTGCTTCTATCGCAACCGCAGACTCAGCAATGAGGTGTGACGCTCGGGAAAGGCTTAGGTAAATCATGTAGGTGTTATGTGAAATAATATCCCAGACGTTACAATAGGCACCTTTCGCTAAAACAGCCTTTCATGTAGTTCACAGCTGCGCCAGAAAGAACGCGCAGTGTATTGGTATACTGCCAAATGGAAAATACAAAGTATCTCCGTGACACTTGGATCGATTTCTCTCGAGGGAACGTCTTCCGAGATGCGGAAATGTCTAGGTGCACACGGCCCGCACGCATGCAGATCCATATGTCTGCGTCACAAATCAGGGTCCGAATTTTAAAAAAAGAACGCTGGATGAGTACGCGAGAGAAAGCTCTGAGACAAGTGGGATACTGGTTACATTATTAGCGAAGTCGAACGTTCGATGACGGAGAGAGCTCACGAGATGACGAATGTGTTAGCTCATGCTCAGGAAAAATTGCGGTACTTCGCTTTACATGCGCGTGGACTGTTTAGAGTGGCAGCTCATTTTCCTCGTAGAGAGCAATGTCGGCAACGCTGGGGTGATAGAACAAAACTCCCTCAGGACACGAGACGTCTACACTCTATCGTTCTTTGATATCGATCGTCTTTTCACTGCTTTTGAACATCGTGCCTGTACTTCTGAGCGAGAGGCGTCCATACCACGAGGCAATATCCCTGGCCGAAGTACCGCATACTGTGGCTGCCAGAGCTGCACGTGAAAAACACGCACACGCGTGCACAGGCACTCACATACACGCATGCACGCTTACATACACATGTACATGCCTACTGTGCACATACACTCGAGTTCATGTGCGCGATAGTGGTGGTATGCTATAAGGGACTTTTACTGCGTCAGGTTAAAGGGGGAAAAAAAGGAAAAGAAAAAAGGTACGATGACCTAGAACGGGGCGCATCTGCCCTTAAAAATTTGCTTAAAAGCGCCGAGTCAATCACATAGAGTACTTTAGACTGCGCGCAGTGCGTAGTTCCGACAACTTTATTTGAAAAATTTTATTTTTGTATCAAAGTCTAAGAGATTTGAGTTCGTCCTTTTATGGTGGCGTGAATTCGTTTTCACACTTTTGGTGTTAGGCGACCTAGCCATGAATCGCTCCCTTGTAGTCAGTCAGTCAGTCAGTCAGTCAGTCAGTCAGTCAGTCAGTCAAGAACATTATTAAGGTCCTGAATAGCTCCCTTGTAGAAAAAAAATAATGATAACAATAACCACGCAGTGGACGGTATATAAGGTTTACCGAGTGCCGTGAAACGCAGCGAAAGCGCAAGCGTACGTAATACGCGTGACGCTTCGAGCAGCGCGTCCTTTCGCTCCATTGCGTCCGATGAAGATTGAAAGCTCAGGCTAGAATGGTCAGGCGGCGACAGCACCGTGCGAACAGCGAAGCGAGCTTCAGTTTCTCGCCACGCAGCCATCGGCACCACACTCTGTCAGGGGAAAAAAAAAAGAAAAACAAAACGTGTTCGTCCCACGGGTGAAGGCGTTCCGAGTGCTGTCATGCGAATCAGGCCTAACAGGGACCGCAGCGGTGCGGCTGTCGAGAGCACAATTGTGGCGGGCACGAAGGCACAGGGCGGAAAAAAAAAGACAGCTATAGTAAGTGTGCAAGCGCTGGTTTGACAAATGCTCGTTCCCACTAGCGGACTGTCAGTGCGTAACGCATGTGTTCTCTCCGTTATTCGCTCTCTAGACCTATGAGGCATACTGTCAGGCCCACCAATCAGCTACCACCGGTTCAGGCCAGACAGCACGATCAGCACTACATCTTCCCGTCTTTTCTGTTTAAAGAACCCCATGTGGACGGCATTTTTGGAGCCCTCTACTACAGCGTCTCTCACAATCATGTCGCAGTTTTCGGACGTGAAATTCCATCGTTCAATCGATCAATCAGTCGATTAATCAATCAGTCGTCTTTCCTTCCTTCCATCTGTTCCTGTGTACATATAATTCTCGAAATAAACGGCCACTTACTAAGGCGTTTTAACAGTGGATTATTACTATGTACGGTTAAACACGGTAATTGCGTGTTTTAGCAAAGAAGTATTACAGCGCCGTAAGCACGCTAGTACCGTTCCCTCGCTGTCGTCACATGTTGGTCTTAAAGAAACGCGGTGAAAGGCATTTTCAAACTTTCATCACGGTGGTGTACGCGTAGGCCTACTAGCGTGTTTCCGAATGAGACAGCTACGTACCGACAACGACGGCTCGGTGTTACTGTAGCGAAAGTACGGGGTAAACAACCACTGCTAAAACGCCCTAATATCATTCCCTCGTTGTGGGCGTGCGGTTATTTTAGTCTGAAAGATCCGTATAGGACACCATGAACCATTATTCACATTATTGTACGCATAGGGCAACCAGCGCAAGAGTTTCCGAGCGAAATAGCCGCGCTCCGAACACGACGACATGGTATCACACCGTCAGGGGTCACAATTTCGATTTGGGTAGGGGGTGATAAGGGGGTGTTGAAAAGGAGCGGAGTACGAATCCCTGATCACCGCGCAGAAAGCACGGCGAAAGCAAATGAAAGGCGGCCCCTAAAAGACCCTGCTAAATTGTGTGCACGCGTTCGCGTGCGTGGACGTAAAAGGTGGGGGACTCCGTATTAGCTTCACATATGACATGGCAATCGTAGTATTTTCATGGTGGTGTTCTTCTCTGAGAACGCAATTTGTTTTTTCCTCTCAAATGTTTTCTTCAACCTCAAACAGTCTTCGTTTCTTTTACAGTGTTACAATACCTCTCCCGTGTGTAGGCAACTGTGTCGGTGTCAGGATTTCCAACCGGTACGCGTAACACATCAGTAATCTCGTTTTGCCTGCCGGTGTGTCGCTTCGAATTCACAAATTCAAGTTAAATCTTTAAGTCGTCAAATAATTCACTCTCGCGCTGTCACCTGTACTGGTCTCTCCTGCTGAATTCATACAACAGAGCGGCTGTTTCAGTAACGGCTGCCCGCGTTGGCATCGTTTTGTCCTGTTATTCAGTTACCTAGGGGAGTTTCTTATTTTTGAGAAAACCACGTGGCTTTTTCCTTTGTAGCTTTGTGCTACGAATCATGAATGAGATCTTCTCTTTCCTCGTCCGTACACTGTTACCTACATGCCTCTAGCTATCCTGGATCGATTTATTCCCGGGTTTCTTCCACGTCTCCAATGCACTAACGGTGTCTCAGTTGCTCCGACCGCATACTTGACGCCTGTGTTGTGTTTGCGCTTACTTCATTCGTGCTCAGTGTGCGTCTTTTTGCGGCAAGTACGTGTAACAGCAAATACCAACTATGGGTCAAGAAGAAGTTCTTTGGAGTCTCCCCGCCACGGTGGTCTAGCGGCTATGGTACTCGGCTGCTGATCCGAGGGTCGCGGGATCGAATCCCGGCTGCGGCTTATAGTTGGAGGCGAAATGTTGAGTCCCGTGTGCTGTGCGACGTCCGTGCACGTTAAAGAAACCTACGTGGTCAAAATTTCCGGAGCCTTCCACTGCGGCGTCTCCCATAAATTGTGGTTTCGGGGAATTAAACTCTAGAAATCAATCAATCGATCTCCTGAGTCTGATTAGCTAACGCTCCCACCAGTTTTGCACACGCTAAACTTTGGATAGGAGGCTTCCTCTGCGCTCCTGGCACATTGAATAATTTGATATTATGTTGCTGTGAGCTGTCTTATTTTCAATTGCTTTTGTTTTTATTTCAGCAGCATACACAGGCTTCACCCAGCTGGGAATACATGTATACACATTTGTCTTCAGGTAAATATGGATCCCCCCCTTCCCCCGCGCCCCCCCCCCCAACCCCAAAAGAGAGAGAGAGAGAGAAAGAGAGAGCTCTCAAAGACCGAGCCCGTTAAATTACGGTACATCTGATATAGGGAACAAATGGCGCTAAGCAGCGCTTCCTCCGCCTCATATCTGACGCCATTTTTCTCCTCTCTTCCGCAGAGTGGAGAGCACCGGAGCCATTAAGGAAGCGGGGCTGTCGAGTGCCGGCACTGCAACAGCACTCTAACGGCTTCCTTCCTTTTGTCGGCTTGGCTTTCGACACCCAACACTGTGCCGCGTACGACGCTGTCTTTGACACATTTATATTGCCGCCATAACTGCTTCGGGGTTCTTGGGAGAAAAAAAAAAGAAAGAAACGTTTCCTGGAATTGACAAGGGCCTGCGGCTCTCTCACTCTTCTTTGGGGCGGGGTTCTAGTGTTTGTCCGTTGCGATGGTCATGTAACGCTTTCCCTCTTTCTTTTTTTTTTTTTTTTGACTGCTATGGCATTGCGGGAAATACTTCTCCGTTACTGCACTGCAGTAGACAAAGCTGAATACCTTGAGAAACGATCGTTCATCGTATGCGTCGTCGATGTCAACCTGGGACGCTCGCTATACTAAGTTTCATACATCAGGTGCGACGCTGTGGAGACTCAAGACAGTTCTTGCAGCAGATGCGTTCGCATCGGGAAATAGTCGATTCCTTTCCCGGCTGCGCATTGCGATTTTTTATCTCTTTTAGCCCGAATAATAAACTCATACCTCATTTGTTCTTTAGAAAAAAGCGACCCCGTTATACCACTGTGAATATGTTGTCGCAAATATCTTAGCGTCTCGATGTCTTAGTTTCTTTGTTCTTTAACTATACGTCCGCTCGCGATACTTCACGCGCAAGCCTCGTAACAGCACTTGTACATCGACGAAAGGCGGCCATGGAACGCGCGGAGTAACACACCCTGCTAACCGTACTTCTTGCGTAGCATGCACAGCGTAGTTTCAGGTGTATGAAACGGAGTATAGGTGCTTGAACACGTAAAGCATCCCAAGCACTTAAATAACACAATGGGACCCGTTCTCCTTAATCTTGTGACTGAACCTAATGCAATAAAGGAGAAGAGCACCGGCGCAGAGGCAGCAAACCTCGTACGTGAAGCAGGGTAAGCAGCCCAGAGATGGCGTTTGGCAAATTCTTTTATCAGTTGACGCTAATCATTTTTAATTTAAATATCCGTTATATCTGGTGGGCTGCGCGGTCCCCTCGACGGCCGTCTTCCGGGTGGGCCCTTAGAAGCTGTCGAAGAGGGCCGCCGGGGACCCCTTGGCGAGGAAGATCAGCCGAGTGGCGATAATGTAGCAGGTGATGACGACAACCACTAGGATGACGAAGATGAGACAGGCGCGTGAGACATTGATCGCGTTCCCGCGGTACGCCGGAAAGATGCCGTGCATTTTCACGGCCTTTCCTGCCTCACCCGCTGTCTGTTGCCTTTGCCAGTATTCCTGCTCGTCCAGCACCAACTCGGCCTGTCGGCGGCGACCAGGTCCTGAGAGTCGGTGTCCCTGCAGTAAACCGCCGTGGCTCACCGAAGCTGGATGTCCAAACTGGGCGTGGCCAGGCGTGACACTCGATTCCTTCGATCGGCCCTCTCGACAGGGGAGCTGGACTTGGCCAGATGTGGTCTTCGAGTGCTTCAATGGCCGCCACAGCCGTTGGAATCCGCACCGCGTGGGGCAAGACGAGGCCGTCTACTGCTTCGGTTGGCTTCATCGATGATGGAGCGCGAATGAGCTGCGTACTGACGGGGCCTTCATTAGACGCCGGAGCTTGCACAGAACACGGCGAGATATCTTCGACACCAGGTTCACCGGGCTCCACGGATGCCGTGGTCTCCATCGAGAGCGGCGAGCTTCGACGTCGACCAGGCTTCATAGCTTCTTCCTTCTTGCTGCTCGTGCTCTCTGCTTGGCTCGTGGTGATCGGGGCACGCGATGATCGTGGCCCCCGCTGCTGGTGACGCAAGCGCCCATTGATGATGATGATGATGATGACGACGATGACGATGATGATGATCTTTGCGTTAATGGCTTGTACCCATGCACTCTGGGGGATTGAGCATGAATCGGTATCGATTGCATATTATGAATTATATAAGGCTATCTTGCGCTATAAGATATTTGGAATCAATTAAATAAACGGACAAATATGAACGATTATAAATTTGTAATATAAATAAAAACGCATCGGATGTTGGGGCATGTGTGCAGTCAGAACAGAGAGATTAGTTGTCAGCTTAAAGCTGGATTCTTTAGTGAATACATTGGACAAAAAAAAAATAATAATTTTTAGGCACCGCCGGAGGAATATGGAATAATTGGAAGCATAAATGAAATCATAATCGTGTACTCTTGGTTGACTGAATAAACTCACATAGAGCGTCGAGGATGACCCCGTGAGTGTGTCCCAGCACTGAAGCACCGTGGCTAAGGAACAGTTCTCACGCAAGGATCAATCCCATCTTAACTATCGGCATTTCGAGCAGACTTTTTTTTTTATTAATTTGTACCGGCAACACTCTAGCAGATAATGTTCTATTGATTCGATTCCCGGGCAGTATTGGCACAGGGGCAATATTGCCAGATCAGTCCAAAGTAAGTAAAGATATTAAGGAGGGTGGTGGGGGAAGACTCGACATTGTTATCGTGTGAGAACTACTTCTGCTTGTCTTGAGGGCACCACTGAATTTTTCATGTTAATTTCAGATGTCGATATTATGTCGTAGTAGTTATTGTTTCTCTTTGTCTCAATGAAATTAAAAATTTCTATATCTCGTCACAGTTAGACGCGCCTCTACCGGGAGAATGGATATTATGGGACAGCTCAGCAATGCTCGTGCCAAGCACTAAGCCATTTCTTTAACTGTAGTCCCCAGCACCCTGGTACCCATATTAAATTTATAAAATTCTCCTGAGGTGGAACTAATGACATGAGCGTCTTGAGAGCCGGGAAGTTTGACGAAGCTCTGAGCCAGGTGCAAATTTTAGGGTAACAAATATTGCTTATAATGTATAGATATAACAAGCGGACCTGACGATTTCACTCTTGCCTACATTTAGTGACACGCAATTTTTTTCAAGCCATATCTCCAGCATATTCATATAACTCTGTTACGTTCGCTACAACAAGGAAATATCCCTTTCAGTTGCAAATAATTCAGTGTAATCGGCACAAGCATAAACTTTTACGTCCTGGCACTGGCGATAGTGCTCATCAGAATATTAAATAAGATTGGACCTTGGTAATAAAATTGAACATTGGAGGACACCACGACTACGATTGAATTTAGACGAGGAGCAGCCGTCTTTAAAGCACTAAAATTTTCTCGACCTCAAAGATTCATTCAACCTCGCAATCATATATTTGGGGAAATTACAACTCTGTGGAGAATTCAGTAAAATTGTATATTCGACACTGTTGTATGCCTTGGCGGTGTCTAATATCACTGGAGCAGCGTTTTGTCTTCTTTTTCCTGCCAGCTGGATGCGGCTCTCTAACTCCGCACGCGCACACAATGTTGAGCAATCAGCTCTGAAAACTATTTGATTTGGATTCAAAATTACATTGTCCGTCATCCAAAAGTGTTATTCTGCAATGAAGCACCCGCTCAACTACTTTGACCATATTGGGCGCTAGTTCCATAGGCCTGATATTATCTACAACATAGCCCAATTTTTGCATCTTAGTTACAGGGACTACAATGGCCATTATCCATGGCAAGTTAAACATTGCCTATATGCTTCAAGTCGTGAAGTATCTCACTCTCGCGCTGTCACCTGTACTGGTCTCCCGATAAATTCGGACAACGGAGCGGCTGCTTCGGTAACGGCATCCCGCGTTGGCAACCTTTTGTCCTATTTTTCAGTTACCTAGGTGAGTTTTATTTTTATTTATGAGAAAACCGCATGGCTCATCTTTGTACAACTGTGTTTTGTGCCCGACGTTGCCTTGCTGCAGACCCACTGCGACGGCACTGTAACGGCTTCGTTGCTTTTGAGGGCTTGCCTTTCGACGCCCAACGCTGCACCACGTAGGACGCTGCCTTTGACACATTTATACTGCCGCCACAACTACTTCGGGGATCGTTGAAGAAAAAAAAAAAAAGAAACGTTTCCTGGACGTGACAAGCGCCGACGGCTCTTTCACTCTTCTTTGGGGCGCTGTTCAAGTGTATATTCGACGCGGTGGTCATGTATTGCTTCTGCTCTACTTCTACTTTTTTTTTTTTGCTGCTGCGGCGTTGGCGGAAACAGTTCTCCGTTACTGCAATGTAGTATACAAAGCTGAATACCTCTAGCAGCTAACGGTGATTGTATGCGTCGACGATGTCAACCTGTGTCGCTCGCTCTACGAAGTTTCATACATCAGGTGCGACGCTGTGGAGAGTGGCGACACTTCTTGGAGCAGATGTGTTCGCATCGGGAAATTAGTTCATTCTTTTTCCGGCTCCGCAATGCGATCTTTTATCTCTTTTAGCCAGAACAATAAACGCATACCTCATTTGTTCTTTAGAAAGGAGCAAGCAACCGCTTGCTCCTGTGACTGTGAATATGTTGTAGCAAATATCTTAGCGTCTCGATGTTAGTTTCCTTGTTCTTCATCCAAGTCCGCTCGCGACGCTTCACGCGCAAGCCACGCAAGAGCACTTGCACTATAGCGGCCATGGGACGCGCGGAGTAACACACCCTGCTAACCGGACTTCTTGAGTAGCATGCACAGCGTTGCATCTGGTGTACGAAACGGAGTATAGGTGCTTGAACACGTCAAGTATCCCAAGCACTTAAATAAGAGAATGTTCCTTTCTGCTTGTTCTAGTGACTGGACCTAATCCAATAAAGAAGAAGAGCACCGGCGCAGAGGGAGCAAACCTCGCGCGTACAGCAGGGTAACTAGCCCAGAGATCGCGTTTGGCGAATTCTTTTATCAGTTGGTGCTAATCATTTTCAAGTTCAATATTCGTTATATCTGGTGGGGCGCGCGGTCCCGTAGGCGGCAGTCTTCCGGGTGGCCCCGTAGAAGCTGTCGATGAGGGCCGCCGGGGACCACTTGGAGAGGAAGATCAGCCGAGTGGCGATGATATAGCAGATGATGACGACAACCACTAGGATGACGAAAATGAGGCAGGCGCGCGACATGTTGATCACGTTCCCGCGGTACGCCGGAAAGATGCCGTCCATATTCTTGCCCTCTTGTGCTTGACCCGCTGCCTGTTGCCTTTGCCAGTATTCCTGCTCGTCCAGCACCAACTCGGCCTGTCGGCGGCGACCAGGTCCTGAGAGTCGGTGTCCCTGCAGTAAACCGCCGTGGCTCACCGAAGCTGGATGTCCAAACTGGGCGTGGCCAGGCGTGACACTCGATTCCTTCGATCGGCCCTCTCGACAGGGGAGCTGGACTTGGCCAGATGTGGTCTTCGAGTGCTTCAATGGCCGCCACAGCCGTTGGAATCCGCACCGCGTGGGGCAAGACGAGGCCGTCTACTGCTTCGGTTGGCTTCATCGATGCTGGAGCGCGAATGAGCTGCGCACTGACGGGGCCTTCCCTAGACGGCGGAGCCTGCACGGAACACGGCGAGACTACTTCGCCACCAGGTCGACCGGGCTCCACAGATGCTGTAGTCTCCATCGAGTGTGGCGAGCTGGGACGTCCACCCGGCTTCATAGCTTCTTCCTTCTTGCTGCTCGTGCTCTCTGCTTGGCTCGTGGTGATCAGGGCACGTGGTGATCGTGGCCCCCGCTGCTCGTGACGCAAGCGCCCATTGATGATGATGCCGACGACGACGATGGTGATCTTTCTGGTTCGTACCCACGCTGTCTGGGAGATTGGGTATGAATCGTTATCGATGGCTTATTAAGAATCATATGAGGCTATCTAGCGCTATAATATATTTAAAATGATGTAAATATCGGACGAAAATGAACAAATATAAATTCGTAATATAAATGAGAGCGCATTGGAGGTTGGTGTATGTGTGCAGTCAGAACAGACAAGTTATTTGACGGCATAAAGCTGGCAATTTAGAGTGAGTGCACTGGACAAAAATAGATAATACTTTTTAAGCCCTGCAGGAGGAATGTGGAGTAATTGGAAGCATGAATGTAATCATAATCGTATACGCTTGGTTGACTGAATAAACTAACAATTAGCGTCGAGGATGACCCCGTGGCTGTGTCCCAGCAATGCAGCACCTAGGCTAAGGAGAAGTTCTTATGTCGCGATCAATGCCATTTTAACAATCAGCATCCATTTCCGGGCAGTATTTGTGCAGGGGCGATATTACCAGGCCAATCCATTGCAATATTAACGAGGGGGGGGGGGGGGGTTGGAGGAAGACTCGACATTGTTATCTTGTGAGAACTACTACTGCTTGTCTTGAGGGGCACCGCTCAACATTCCATGTAAGTTTAATATGTCGATATAATGTCGTATTAACTATTGTTTGAATTTTGTCTTTTTGAATTAAAAGATTTCTATATCTCGTCGTAGTTACATGCGCCTCTACCGGGAAAATGGATATTATGAGACCGCTCAGCGATGCTCGCGCTAAGCAATTAGCCATTTCATTTAATTGTAGTCCACAGCACCCTGGTACCGCTAGTCATCTTATCAAATTCATCTGAGGTGGAACTAACGACAGCCGGGGAGTTTGCGAAACTGTGAGCTAGGCGCAAACAGAGAGAGAGAGTCAGTTATAACAGCTGCACTCGGGGCATCCGAAGGGTGACTTCGCAAAGCTAATATCGTGGCCAAGAGCTTAGCTTGAAAGATAGGAGTGAATTCTGGGAGTCGCAAAGAATATGACGAAGCAAGCGTCGGCGAGAAGATACCCACACCTGCCTTTTCGTTTCTCACAGAAGCATCGGTCGCTACGACGTAATTTGTTTGAGCCTCAGCAAGGTAATCTTGAAAGGTGTAGCTTAAAAGCATGGCTGACTGACATTTAGGGTTTGGGGAAAGTATCATCAAGATCAATCTTTAAAATATGGGTTGAATTATCTGACGCAATTATGTCTCGAATTTTCATATTTACACTGTCAAATTGCTTCTGAACAAAAGGAATCTGTCGTCTGTGAAATTGTGCCCAATTATCTAAAAACAAGGAGTCCGCGGTTCATTTATGAATGTATATTGAGCGCGTCGAAAGTGGGGACTATAGAAATTTAGAATTGTTTGAATCGTTAATATGCGGAATCTGCAGGGCAATGATGGTAGGCGCGCTTCTGGTATAGGACATCATTTGCTACAAGCCTTGGGAGTGCGAGGGACGGCGAAGGCCTTCGTACAGCAAAACAACTAGAGGTTTAATTTTGTACGCAGGGCTACCTGAGCATAACACGCATCCGAATTCCATTTCTGAGCGCATGTACGTTTTGTACATCATGATTAATGTATCCACCTGTAGCCCATATTGTCTATTGTTGAGTCTGCGCAGCTTACATAAACTTTGTTGTGCTTTTGATGCCAAGTGTTCTTTGTGGGAAGGCCAGTTTTTCTTCGTACATGATGCCCAAATATTTAAGAGACTTCACCTGGGGTGAAAAAGTTTGCTCATAATACATAAATATAAGAAGTGGGTCCGATATCGGGAATACTAAGATTGCACTTTTGCTTACATTTAGTCAGATTCAACTTTTATCAAGCCATATATCTAGCATATTTATATCACTCTGCAACGTTTGTTGCAACAAGGAAATATCACTTTCAGCTGCGAAGAATGCAGCGTCATCGACATAAACATGAACTTTTACGTCATGGCATGTGGGGATAGAGCTCACCAGAATATTAAATAACATTAGTAATAAAACGTAACCTTAGGGGACTCCACGACTCTGCTTGAATTTAGACGTGGAGCAGCCGTGCTTAAAGCAATAAAATTTTCTCGATCTCAAAAATTCATTGAACCAAGCAATCACATATTTGGGGAAATGACAACTGTGTAGAGAATTCAGTAAAATTGTATATTCGACGCTATCCTACGCTTTGGCGGGCTCTAATATCACTGGAGCAGCGTTCTCTCTTTTATTTTGTCGTTCGGTTAAGGAAGGACGCGAATAACTGCAGCCCATGTAGGGAGCACGGCTAAGCATCCGTGGGGGAAAGGGAGTGGAAGAGAGAGGAGAGAAAGGCCGTTGTTGAGGGCTCCAGTGATTCTCACCACCTGGGGTTCTTTAACGTGCACAGACAACGCACATTGCACGGGCGTCTGACATTTTCGCACCATCGAAAATGCGACCGCCACGGCCGGGATCGGACCTGCGTATTTTGGGTGGCAGCCGAGCACCGTAACCACTACACGACCACGGCGGAATACTAAATTTCATACACCAGGTGCGATGCTGTGAACACTGACGACACTTCTTGCGGCATTCCGCAAGAAGTGTCGGCATTCCGCAAGCAGTGTCATGAATGAAATAGTTCATTGCATTTCCGGCTCCGCAATGCGATTATTTATCTCTTTTAGCCCGAATAATAAACGCATACTTCATTTGTTCCCTGGAAAGGAGCAACCATGTGAACATGTTTTCGCAAATATCTAAGCGTCTCGATTTCATCGTTTCTTTGTTTTGTTTTAATTGCGGAGCATTTTTCTTAGTCGCACGGCGTCGGCGGCGCCGGCGCCGTCCACACCCCCACTGCGCATGCTCGGCTCGTCTCGTGCCGGCCCAGGAAAACACCCGCAAAACTGTCGCTCCAGGCGGCGTTCAGCAAGCCGAGCATGCGCAGTGGGGGTGCGGACCTCTCCCCCGTACTCCTCTCCCTTGAACGCGGGCGGTGTGTATATAAGCGGCGGAGCGCGCGTTCGGAATTCAGTCAAGGGCGTCTTTATTGGCTTTCGCTTGACTTGATGCTTTGCTCAAGAATAATAAAGACGAAGTAACAATTAAGCATTCCCAAACCATACCCAATCACGCAACATTCACGCGATACCCCCACCACTCTGCGACGCATTTACTCGAGTTCCCCCCGTGGGAAGATGCGGGCGTAATATTTAAAATAAAGTTGTTCTCTCTCTCTCTCTCTCTCTCTCTCTCTCTATTTAATTACGTCCGCTCGCGATGCTTTATACACAAGCTTCGCACGAGCACTTATAAGACTATAGTGAACTATAAGAACAAGCATCTCCTTCTAGATCACTATAACATCGACGAAAGGCGGCCATGGGACACGCGGAGTTACGCACACTGCTAACCGGACTTCTCGGGTAGCATGCACAGCGTTGTATGTGGTGTATGAAACAGAGTATAGGTGCTTGACCACGTAAAGTATCCTAAATAGTTATATAAGTGAATGGGATCCGTTCTCCTTGTTCCAGTGACTAAACCTAATGTAATAAACACGCAGAGGCAACAGCATCGTACGTGCAGCAGGGTACCGAGCCCAGAGATCGCGATTGGGAAATTCTTTAATCAGTAACTATACTATATTAGTTTAAATGTCAATATCCTTTAAATTTGGTAGGGGGCGCGGTCCCGTAGGCGGCAGTCTTCCGGGTTGGCCCGTACAAGCTGTCGATGAGGGCCACTGGGGACCACTTGGCGAGGAAAATCAGCCGAGTGGCGATGATGTAGCATGTGATGACGACAACTACGAGGACGACGAAGATGAGACAGGCGCGCGACACGTTGATCGCATTCCCGCGGTACGCCGGAAACACACCGTTCACTTCCGTCGCCTCTCGTGCCTCACCCGCTGCCTGTTGCCTTTCCCGGTATTCCTGCTCGTCCATCACCAACTCGGCCTGTCGGCGGCGACCAGGCCCTGGGATTCGGTGTTCCTCCAGTAAATCGCTGTGGCTCACCGAAGCTGGTGTCCAGACGGAACGTGGCCAGTCCGGACATTCGATTGCTTCGATCGGCCCTCTCGACAGGGGAGCTGGAGTTGGGCAGATGTGGTCTTCGAGTGCTTCAATGGCCGCCACAGCCGTTGGAATCCGCACCGCGTGGGGCAAGACGAGGCCGTCCACCGCTTCACTTGGCTTCATCGATACTGGAGCGCGAATGAGCTGCGCACTGACGGGGCCTTCATTAGACGCCGGAGCCTGCACGGGACACGGCAAGGCGTCTCCGCCGCCGGGTTCACCGGGCTCCATAGATGCCGTAGTCTCCATCGAGATTGGCGAGCTTGGGCGTCCGCCCGACTTCATAGCTTCTTCCTTCTTGCTGCTGGTGGTCTCTGCTTGGCTCGTGGTGATCGGGGCACGCGATGATCGTGGCCCCCTGCTGCTCGTGACGCAAGGGCCCAGTGATGATGATGATGATGACGACGACGACGACGACGACGATGATGATCGTTGTGTTAATGGCTCGTACCCACGCACTCTGGGCAATTGACAATGAATCGGTATCGATCGCATATTAGGAATTATACAAGGCTATCTTGCACTATAATATATTTGAAATCAATTAAATAAACGGACAAATGTGAACTATTATAAATTTGTAACATAAAGAAAAACGCATCGGATGTAGGTGCATGTGTGCAAGTCAGAACAGAGAGATTAGTTGTCGGCTTAAAGCTGGCAATTTTTAGTGAATACATTGGACAAAAATAAATAATAATTTTTAAGCACCGCTGGAGGAATGTGGAGAAATTGGAAGCATAAATGAAATCATAATCGTGTACTCTTGGTTGAGTGAATAAACTCACATAGAGCGTCGTGGATGACCCCGTGGCTGTGTCCCAGCACTGAAGCTCCGAGGATAAGGAGCAGTTCTCATGTAAGGATCAATCCCATCTTAACAATCGGCATTTCGAGCAGACTTTTTCTTATTAATTTATACCGGCGACACTCCAGCAGGTATTGTTCTATTGATTCGATTTCCGGGCGGTATTGGCACAGGGGCGATATTGCCGGATCAGTCCAAAGTAAGTAAAATATTAAGGAGGGGGAAGGGGGAAGACTCGGCATTGTTATCTTGTGAGAACTACTTTTGCTTGTCTTGAGGGCACCACTGAATTTTTCATGTTGATTTCAGATGTCGATATTATGTCGTAGTAGCTGTTGTTTCTCTTTTGTCTCAATGAATTTGAAAATTTCTATATCTCTTCACAGTTACATGCGCCCCTATCGGGAGAATAAATATTATCGGACCGCTCAGAGATGCTCGTGCTAAGCAATCAGCCATTTCACCTAATTGTAGTCCGCAGTGCCCTGGTACCCATATTAAATTTATCAAATTCATTTATCTGAGGTGGAAATAATGACATGGACGTCTTGAGAGCCGGGAAGTTTGACGAAACTGTGAGCTAGGCGCAAACAGAGAGAGAGAATAAGTTATAATAGCTAAACTCGGGGCATCCGAAGGATGCTTTCGCAAAGCTAATATTATGGCCAAGAGCTCAGACTGAAAGATAGGAGTGAATTCTGGGAATCGGAAAGAGTATGACCAAGCAAGCGTTGGCGAGAAGGCACCCACACCTCTATTTTCGTCTCTCGCAGAAGCATCGGTCGCTACAACGTAATTTGTTTGAGCCTGAGCAAGGTTATCTTGAAATATGTTGTTTAATATAAACATGGCTGACTGAAATTTATTGTTTGGAGGAAATATGATCAAGATCTATCTCAAGAATATTGGTTGAATTATTTGATGCAATTACGTCTCGAATTTTCACATTTACACTGTCTAATTGCTTTTCAAGAAAAACAATCTGTAGTCTGTGAAGGCGTGGCCAATGAGCTAAAAAGAAGGAGTCCGGTTCATTCATGCATATATATATATAGCGCGTTGAAACTGGAGACTATAAAATTTTAGAAATGTTTGAATCATTAATATGCAGAATCTGCAGGGCAATGATGGTACGCGCGCCTCCTGGTACAGGACATTATTTGCTACAAGCCTTGGGAGTACAAGGCACAAGAGTAGGGCTTCGTGCTGCAGAACAACCAGAGGTTTAATTTTGTGTGCATGGTACCTGAAAATAACACGCTACTGAATTCCATTATTGGGCTCATGTACATTTTGTACATCATGATTAACGTATGACTTCGTATTCCATATTGTATATTGCTGAATCTGCGCAGTTTACCTAAAGCTCTTCGTGCTTTAGATGATAAATGTTCTACGCGGGTACGCCAATTAAGCTTTTTTTTCTACATGATACCCAAATATTAAGACACCTCACCTGGGGTAACAAATTTTGCTTATAATGTATAGATATAACAAGCGGACCTGAAGATTTTGCTGTTGCCTCCATTCTGTAACACGCAACTTTTTTCAAGCCACATCTCCAGCACATTCATATAACCCTGTCACGTTTGCTACAACAAGGAAATATCACTTTCATTTGCGAATAATGCAGTGTAATCGGCATAAGCATAAACTTTCACGTCCCGGCACTTGGGGATAGAGCTCATCAGGATATTAAATAACATTGGTCATTGCTAATAAAACGGAACCTTCGGGGACACCACGACTATGATTGAATTTAGACGAGGAGCATCCGTCTTTAAAACAATACAGTTCTCTCGATCTCAAGAATTCAGTGAACCACGCAATCATATATTTGGAGAGATTACAACTATGTAGAGAATTCAGTAAGATTGGCTATTCGACGCCGTCGTATGCTTTAGCGGTGTCTAATATCACTAGAGCAGCGTTTTGTCTTCTTTTTCCTGCCAGCTGGATGCGGCTCTCTAACTCTGCACGCGCACACAATGTTGAGCAATCAGCTCTGAAACCTATTTGATTTGGATTCAAAATTACATTGTCCGTCGTCCAAAAGTGTTATTCTGCAATGAAGCACCCGCTCAACTACTTTGACCATATTGGGCGCTAGTTCCGTACGCCTGATATTATCTACAATATAGCCCAATTTTTGTGTCTTAGTTACAGGGACTACTTTGGCCATTATCAATGGCAAGTTGAATATTGATTATATGCTTCAAGTCGTGAAGTATCTCACTCTCGCGCTGTCACCTGTACTGGTCTCCCGATAAATACGGACAACGGAGCGGCTGCTTCGGTAACGGCATCCCGCATTGGCAAGTCCTTGTCCTGTTTTTCAGTTACCTAGGTGAGCTTTTTTTTTTATTTCTGAGAAAACCGCATGGCTCATCTCTGCACAGCTGTGTTTTGTGCCTGACGTTGCCTTTCTGCTGCGCCACTGCGACGGCACTGTAACGGCTTCGTTGCTTTTGAGGGCTTGGCTTTCGGCGCCCAACGCTGCATTACGTAGGACGCTGCCTTTGACACATTCATATTGCCGCCATAACTACTTCGGGATTCGATGGAGAGAAAAAAAAATAGAAACGTTTCCTGGAAGTGACAAGCGGCTGCGGCTCTATCACTCTTGTTTGGGGCGCTGTTATAGTGTTTCTTCGTTGCGGTAGTCATGTATTGCTTCTGCTGTTCTTCTTCTTCTTCTTCGTTTTTTTTTTTTTTTGCTGCTACGGCGTTGGCGGAAGCAGTTCTCCGTTACTGCAGTGCAGCGTAGAAAACTGAATAACTCTAGCAGCGAACGGTGATTGTATGCGTCGACGATGTCAACCAGTGACGTTCGCTCTACTAAGTTCCATACATCAGGTGCGACGCTGTGGAGACTCACGACAGTTCTTGCAGCAGATGCGTTCTCATTGGGAAATAATTCATTTATTTTCGGCTCCGCAATGCGATTTTTTATCTCTTTTAGCCCGGATAATAAACGCATACCTCATTTGTTCTTTAGAAAGGAGCAAGCAACCCCGCTAAACGACTGTGAATATGTTGTAGCAAATATCTTAGCGTCTCGATGTCTTAGTTTCCTTGTTATTTAACTACGTCTGCTCGCGACGCTTCACGCGCAAGCCACGTAAGAGCACTTGTACTATAGCGGCCATAGGACGCGCGGAGTGACACACCCTGCTAACCGGACTGCAGCGTAGCATGCACAGCGTTGTATCTGGTGTATGAAACGGATAAGACCTTTCCATCGGCACTCTCGCACCGGCGAGCCGGGCGAGCCGAAACCTGTTTTTGTCGTCTGCTACCGCGCGGGAGAGAGCTCTCTGCGCCACGCCCCCCTTCGTTGGGCTGTTTGTAGCGCCGAGCCGCTCATACGTTTTGCCGTGCTTGCACGGTGCGCGCGCTGTTTTTTGCTCACTAGAGAGATTTAAAATGTCCTTTAAGAACAGGCTATCGACACGGCATCACGGCATTGTTTATGGTTGCACTTACAACCAGAAGAAAAGAAATGCTGCACGTAAACAGCTGTGCAGCAAGCACACCGCTGAGCAGGAGGAGTGCGGCTGCACACTCACTGACGTACTCGCGTCAAAACGCCTCACCCGCTCATGTTCCCACGCGGTCTAACGCTGAAGTTGCCAATACCCCGTGAACCCTAGTCAGTGCCGTTCTTAGCATATGGCACGAAGTTCCCAGATTTCTTCTTTTATTCTCTCTCACTACTCGATTGGCTTCAACCATGAGAGTTAAACGCGTTTCGCGGTACTATCAAAGCAAGGGATTTTAATACGGACATTCCTTTTTTTTTTGTTGCTATTGTACTTGCTGCTGTATGCCTTCGGCCTGTGCTACGAGCACTTCCTCATATACTTTCAACCCGCAGCAGCAGCCAAGAAACAGTTTGTCTTCTCCGTATGTGAGCCGCTGTACGCACATTTCCGGAACCTTTGTCGTTTGTTGGAGGGAGGCTCTACGCAATCTCTCTCAGCAGTCCCTATTTTGTTTGTATAGTGTGTGCTGGTACTTTTCCTTGATACATATAGTTTAGGGACGAAGGCGTTTACTCTCGCGTCTTTAAAAGGCCATCCACCTAGCGAATAGAAAAATCATGCAGAGCGAAGAAGCGTGCGGGTCGGTCCTGCGCAGAGCAAACCAGGCGGGCGTGTTTTGTTGAACGGCAAACGTGCTTCAGCACATCCCGTGACGTGGACGCTTCTCTTTAAAAAAAGAGAGCTCGACGGACGTCGATAATGCATCAAGCTGTGAAAACGGACCCGAATGAATGCTTCTCAACCATGACTATATATCCATGATCCATAACCATGATTATATCTTATATCACATCCCTAGAGCTTTGCTTTCCCTTTGACACCCATCTTGACCTCCTTCCCTTACATTTATTTTTACAGAATCATGTTCATGACATGAGCATTTGTCACGAACGTGACTATGATCAATATTACATTCTTCGACATGCACCTTTTGTTTGACACCCATATCGATCCCCTTCCAGTAGTTTTATTTTTGCAGAATCATGGTCAAGTTTAGGGACGAAGGCGTTTACTCTCGCGTCTTTAAAAGGCCATCCACCTAGCGAATAGAAAAATCATGCAGCATGATATGAGCACATCGTGTCCTGTCATGAATGTAACTACGACTAATATTACATTCTTCGACATGCACCTTTTGTTTGACACCCATCTCGACCTCCTTGCAGGATTCTTATTTCTTCAGAGTCATGCTCATATCATTGCATGACCTTAACATAACATGTCGTGAACGTGACTATGAACAGTGTGAGATCTTCCGACAATCAACACATGTTCGAGACCTACTTGACCCCTTTCCGTTAATTTTTGCTTCGTCATGCTCATGTCATATCATGTATTTCATGTCATGAACATGACTAACTATCGCGTCTCTCGACCTACATCTTTTGTTTGACACCCATCTTGACCTCCTTCCTTTACATTTGTTTTGCAGAGTCATGCTCATGACATAAGACATTATATGTCATGTCATGAACGTGACTGTGACCAATACGACATTCTTCGACATGCACCTTTTGTTTGACACCCATATTGATCCCCTTCAACTGGTCTTATGTTTGCAGTCATGCTCATGTCATAGCATGACCTGAGCACATCATGTCATGTCATGAACGTAACTGCGACTAATATTACATTCTTCGAAATGCACCTTTTGTTTGACACCCATCTCGACAGCCTTCTTACAGTTTCAAGCTTTTCCTTGTATTGTGTGTCATTAATTAGATGTTCTGCAAAATCAGGTCATTCTTTAATCGCGATTTGGCAATTATGACGCTGCACTCTCATTATCGTAACCGCTCTAACCTTGCTTGTGTGACTTACAAACATTAGTTAGCAATTTTCAATCACTGATTTCTAGACATGCTCACTTTCATAGTTATAGTCATGAACATGACTTAAAGCCTGGCTATCATGCTGATTATGCCTGAGTCATGTCCATGTTACATTAAGGGTTCGTTTGATATATCGTGTTACGTGATTAGCGATTTATTTCTCAAGGTATCGTTTCTTGTGATAATTTTCCATAATTTTGGAACCACCCTCTTTTAAGGACACTCTGACTGAAACATTAAGGTATGCAACAGTATTTTTATTATGAGTCGAGTCATCTTACAACAATAACTCAAACAAGAGGCGACACGGTTCCCAGTTTCCCAGTTTTCCGCTACCAACCGGCCCCGCTGATCCCGCCTCTGCCCGCCCAATAACACGCAAAAACGCCCCGCCACGGTGGTCTAGTGGCTAAGGTACTCGGCTGCTGATCCGAGGGTCGCGGGATCGAATCCCGGCCGCGGCGGCTGCATTTCGATGGAGGCGAAATGTTGAGGCCCGTGTGCTGTGCGATGTCAGTGCACGTTAAAGAACCCCAGGTGGTCGAAATTTCCGGAGCCCTCCACTACGGCGTCTCTCATAATCAGAACTGGTTTTGGGACGTAAAACCACAGAACACCACCACCACCATAACACGCAAAACAATGCCGATAGCAACTGTCCTGCTAATCAGTCAGATCCCGCATACTCACAAATGAACCTACCTAAAGATTCCGCGATGTTTACAAAGAGCGAAAGCAATACCTTGCTGAAACACACGCAACGAATGCACGCGTCCGCCCAGAGAGCCCGGCGAGCAAACAGCCCAAGATGGCGCCGCCGCTATACGTCGCTAGCGGCATTTCATGGCGGCGCCCAGGAGGGCTCTATTGGTACAGTGCCTAGAAATATACTGACTAGTGTGCGGAGCGCGGGCTAGGAGATGGCCCCGCCACTGATGACTGGCGGCGGTGCCCACTTGGTGCGCTGCTGTGCGGGTGGGTGCATCTGCGTTCCATCCGCGCGCCCTTCAAGCGCTGCAAAGCTTTCAGTAAACCGAGCCGCGCGACGCCAACGCGTACTTTTTCCGTATTTTTTCGGAGAGCTTCCTCACAATTCCACTGACCCACTTACCAGACAGCTCAGTGTAATATTAAGAAATGCAACACTGTTCAGCGCATCATTAAAACGCTAGTGTGCCTAAAACAAGAGAACCTATTTTTCAATTTGCATCCTGACTAAACAAGCTGCTTCTGTCAAAGCTGTACTTTACAACATTTTATAAATTCTCTGCCCAATGAGTTTGGCCACTCGTAAGTGTTTGAATTAGAAGTAAGGATATCTGGAAGCAATAAAAATGATAAAAACATTTCCAGAGAGTAGCACTCACTGCAAACGTAAAGTACTTTATTTACAGACACAACAGAACAACAGAACAAACCAGGCCCTAGAGAATACGCACTTCGTGTTAGTGGCAGCGGCGTAACTTAAGGAGTTCTTTCCGGTACCTTTGACCTTCTCTTTTCTCGTTCAGGCCCTCAACAAAAAATCTGAACCTTAAAAAAAAGATAAAACTTTGCCGTATTTTTGGAGAGTTCTTTACAAGACGCTTTGCCATATAAGAACTCGAGTACTTTCACGTTGCGTATTTTTTGCTGTGAATTGGAACGCTGGAGTCCTTCCGATGCACCTCCATGCGGGACGCAATGAGAGTCAACCCGCGTCTATAGTGCCTAGAATATACTGGCTAGTGTGCTGAGCGCGCCGGTTGGCGTGGCAGCTGCGCTGATGCCTTCCCACAGTCACCGCGTGGCGGCGCTGCAACTCTCTAAGGTGTATCGGTCGCCCGCGGCTCCGCTTTCAGCTGAGTAGCAGCGCGCGGTTTCTGCTGCGAATTCAGTGTCTTTCGTTGCCTTTAGGACACTCGTGACAACACTACCGGACGGAGGGAAACTGAACGTTAAATTGCTGCCTGCAGAGAATCCTCAACTGGCATGGCACTACAATACTACGGTGCTTTTAACACGTACCTAGTACGTTACGTCG
Organism: Hyalomma asiaticum; assembly: GCA_013339685.2. Classification (NCBI taxonomy): domain Eukaryota; kingdom Metazoa; phylum Arthropoda; class Arachnida; order Ixodida; family Ixodidae; genus Hyalomma; species Hyalomma asiaticum. Next base: position 54,168 of record JABSTT010001962.1, read on the forward strand.
TCTGCTAGTTTTCTTTATTCGGCGCATAGCTATCCTACCGCAACAGAAATGCCAAATTGAATATCCTACGGCAGAAATGCGATTCACACATTTCAGTCGTGATCGTATTGAGTGTACGTACATTCAACATGCGCCGTGTAGTCAGGTCGTGTAGGTACAATAATTCTTAATCGCGAACAGAAATCCGCCCCGGAGCGGGTCAACAGTAATCGCAAATGTCCATGCACATTGCCTAGAATAGGCACCATAGTCCATGTGGCGTCCATGTCCCACTCGGCAAGTCGCGAAGCGTCTGACGGCACGGCGAACATCGACACGAAACACGTTTTCTCCCTGCCCTGATGCTTCGCCCGCTGCATCATAAGACTGCGCGGTTTAACACACAAGTATCGACACAGAAAACTATGCGAACAAGGTAGGAAAACACAGCGTGGACGTCACCAAAACAGGAAAACACGAGGCACGGACAGCACGGATCACTGACGGAGCCACGACTGAGTCAACTGACAACGTGACACGTCGACCACGTGACAACGGGCCGGCACTACCTGCACCACGTGACCCGCACCTTTGCTTCAGCGGCGCCGCCTGCCGGCCAACGTAGGAAGGCATCACCCACCCTGCCACGGCCTCCCATTGTGAACCCCCTCCGCTCAGCACACTAGCCAGTATATTCTAGGCACTATACCGCGTCTCGCCATCGTCGACTGCAGAGCGCAACACGGCGTCGGTCCATGCGGAGGAGCTTCGCGCGTTCATGCACCCTCTCGACACGCAGCGCCGCTTGCGGCATTTGCGTGCAGTCATCACTTGCGGGGCCACCCTCTCTCGTACGGAATGCGCACGCTCAGGACACTAGATCTTTTTTCTAGACACTATACTATTGGAAAGGTCTATAGACCTATTCCATGTTGGTAAACAGTGGTAGGCACCGGCGATATAACCAGGCCTTGTATCGACGTCGCTGCGCGGAGGCCCCGCCCACCGCTCGCCGCGACCCCGCACGGTCGCGCCGCCGCCGCCGGCGCAGCGTGTGCGAAAGCTGCCTCCGAGCACGAGGCGTCTGAGCGCCGACGGCGTGTTTACAACAGTTTGCAAGGGGCAGCCGTAAAAGGTGAAGTTGCAGTAGCTCTGTAGGAAGTATTCAATGAATGTAGAAAAGAATACATCGACGCTCAGCTATGACAAAATGTGAAAAACTGATTAAAACGACCAGCAACGCGAAATCCTTGCGCACAAACAAACGTATCGGATTAGTTACTCAAGCGTATTGGTGATGCTATCTGTGTAAATACCGCTGTGATAACACGCACACACAAACAATTACGTGCCAAGGACGAGGCTCTCGAATAAACCCTAGCAAGGCGCGCGTAACCGCGGCTCGCGGCTTCAGTTGCGATCGTGAAGGCGTAAAGTCTTGAAACGACGTGGCGAATTCCAAGCGTGAAGTTTGTTCGAGCAGTCTCACAATCGGAAAAATGTAAAGCACGTCAAAACCACTACAGCACTGCCAAATACACTTCCCTTATGCATATGCTATCGCAGCCGCAATATCGATTTGCAAAAGCATCGCAGTGATCGGCCTTTCGCTCACGACTACGTGAATTAAGCTCTTATATATTTATTTCACTTGAGTGAATGAAATTCGTATGACGTATCTATAACTTCCCCACCTCAACAATGCACGGCGACCGCGATTAATTGCGCACATCGTGCAACGCTAATGTAATGCGCGCGCTTTGCGGTAAGCGTGATCGCTCTGTGTCCACACTTTGTGTATGCCAAAAAACTTGGTGTTGAGTACTGCACTTGACAAACTTACGACAAGGATATTTCACTCAAATGAAACAAGCCACACGAACCGCTCAATAATTACACATAAGCTTAGCCGTGACGAAAATGTTTGGCGCATAACCGATGAGCAGGCATTACAGGTTCGCCCCGCGTGCAGGAAATCGATAAAAACCTATCGCACATTTCTTGTTCATTGCTGCGCAAACAACCCACGGCGCAGCTCATCGGTGCACAATTTTTTCTTCATTCCACGGCGGCAAACAGCAGCCGCACCAGCGAAAACACAGCGGCTGCTATGGTAGGCGCGCCGGCGGATGCCTACCATGCGAAACCAAAACTCCCGACGACAGCGCCACCGCATCTTCGTGACGTAGGCCCGGTGGAATAGGTCTATAGGTGCTTGAACACGTAAAGTATCCCAAGCACTTAAATAAGTAATTGGGACCCGTTCTGCTTGTTCTAGTGACTGGACCTAATAGAAATTTTTAGTTTAGCGCGTTAGCGTGATAGCGGGGCTATGGGAATAGCGTTACCGTACCGCAAACATTCGTTGCAGAAACGAGCTTTAGTTGAGCAGAGAAGTGTTTACGGCCCGATAGCTGTGATTGTGGCTCCATCTAGCGAAAGATACATGCGTTAAAAAAGGTGAAAGGAAATAAAGCTTAAAATGTTCACTAACACTCGCGCGTGAAGCGGCATTCTAACTTTTCGAGAATAAAAAGAAGTAAATATAGACGAACCAAGCGCGAAGAACATAAATTGACATGTTGCAGAATTGTAAACAGATGCTCTCTCGCTAGGCCTAGCAACGTTCGAAATGGGAAGCGATCTCGAAAATTCGGCTAAGTTATCCCTAATACTGCGTCGTCGAAGCTACCTGAAGGCAAGCGAAGCCATTTTGCGCAGTCATTTGCTGCGAACGAAGTGAATCCTGCCACAGCAACGCCAAATTCAGATAGAAGCGGGCGTCCGAAATCGCCGCCATGCATGTTTTACGTAAACTACGAGAACCACGCAAACACGGTAACGTTAATTCTACGAAATACTATGGGCACGGTAAACGGCAGCGGCCATTTACGGTGCTGCGCAAGCGCACTTCCATCCCGCTATTCCGATAACTACGCCAAGCCGGATAAACAAAAATGTCTAA